>NXFB01000029.1:323719-339131 GCA_002525835.2 Ipomoea batatas | reverse complement strand
AAAGAACTTTATGGCATGCATGTGGATTAGGTTATACCTACATGATTGAGATCAAACACATATTGTATTTGCATTTGTCGTATGTAATGATTTTTTTTTTTTTATAAAGTGCAATTACAATTTACATCCTTCAACAAGTAAAATACTAACAATCTCACCAATTAGCCTGTACGTGGAGACTTACGTACTTTGCATTTTTATTTTTTTTTTCACTTTCCTTCCCATACCATCTGCTCATTGTCTCTTTTTGTATTTCTTTCTTCAATTTTTTTTGAAACAGTCTTTCTTCCATTTCTTTATCCCTGATTTCAAATCCATTGGAGAAAGAGAAAGGCGAGCATGAAAACGCAGCTGCAATTGCAATCTCGAAGAACTGGGTTAAGTCGATTCTAACTTCTTTATTGCTTCGTTCTCTTGCTCGCTGTCGGTATTGTCGCCAGAGTGCAGAAAATTCGAAAATGTCTGAGTCAAAGTTTGGTTTCTCACTCTGATGAATTGCTCAAATTTTCATTCTTTCTCTACATATGCACACATTTACTCTCTATCTCTCTACTTCTGTGCTGCAAACCTTGGAATTTTGGTACAATATGCCAACCCAAAAGTGATATGTGCGCAGTGCACATACTTTTCTTTACTAAGATTTTGTTAGATTTTTGCAGCTGTCATTGTTTGCTACTAAATTCATTTTTTTTATTATTTATTTTACAGAATTCTGAGTAAAATTACTCGCATTGTGGGTGTTCGAAGATCTTAGCTCTACTCCGTTGATTTACTTGCTTGCTGAAAGAAGATACTCAATTCTTTGTATAAGCATTACAGTATATGTAGGTTTTGTTTTAATTTGTTGAAATTGTAATCGTGGATCTTGAATGTACGAAACCTTAAAGTTCTACTTGATTTTAAAACAGATTATCTTAACCTTTAATTAGTTTGATTTAACATAAAAAGATAAAAGATAAAGAAAATAAAACCAGGACACATCAATGATTAAGCACTTCGGAGCCAAATCTCCTACGTCTGCGGGGCACCCACGACAGCCCAATCCACTAGATGTTTGCCAAGATTATAGGGAGATAAAATGCTAAACATACACAAAGGTCCAAAACCTACTACATCAACATTATATTCATCAAACAATCTTCAAAACATCTCCAAGTGATTGGATTCGTGCAGCCTCAACACGCTGAATCAGCACCAGGTCATGAACAAGGAACCAAGTAGAAAGAACACAGATTCTGCTGGAACAGTGTCAGGAAACTCTTTAGAACAATATATATATCTCGAAATTTTCACTTGTAAAGTTGTGAAATGAAGTTTCAAAACCCATCCTTTATATAGTAAGTCACGTAACAAACTTTCCCAACCATTAGCTTAATATTCTCCATTGAAAAGATAATGTCCACTCATTTAAAACCAACCCATAGGTCTTGATGGAACAAAACAGACTTTGTTAGAGAAATTCGCTGGGATCACTGAAGCTGTTCCAGAAAACGCGATTTGTGATCCAGGAGCATAATGAACATTGAAAACGTCAACTTAACTTATTATATAATTAAAATAAACTAACCTAATGTTTGTCAAATGATTAGCCAACACTAATGTGCATCATTTGTGCACTTACAAACTCCCCCTTTGGCAATTATTTGACAAAATCTAACTGACAAATATACCTTGGGCAACACAAAGATAACAAACATATTTTATTTAATAAGCCACAAGTATATTTGTTTTACAATTAAATCCTAAATAGAACAAGACCGGCATATTTCAAAGCTCATTATTCCATAAGATCATTCTTGAAACACAACACCCTTCAACAACTTTGACCGATCATATAAAAAGACAGCCCACTCATCACAATAGAGATATATCCAAATATATTAACCATAATCCATGCTTAGATAACAACTGAGATAAAGTCTGCTAACGAATCAAAGATAATGTGCGAGACCAAAATTATTACCAATACGAAGCAAATTACCAGAATAAGTAGTAGCAAGCAGTACCAACACAAATTCACCAGTAGAGCAGTCCAAAAGAAACATCAAACCAACTTCAAACCAAACAACAAAAAATACCCCCCCTACGTTTAGCAATTTCTCCCTCTGTTTTATCAAATAAGTGACAAAGACAAACATCTAACGGGCTGCCGGAGATCCGGATTCAGAGGAGTATTCGTCAGGATCTGAATCAGAGGTAGAAACACCTTGCGATGCATGAATTTCAGCATGACGAGCTCCCAAGCGAGCAATTTCGCAGTAATGCTCGTGTGAGATAATAATCCAGATGATATGAGGATCCAAAATAATATGAGAATCCGGCTGATTAACCAAGTAATATAATAATCAGAACTACCATTCAAACCATCCAACTACCATAAGATAATAGATAGCCAACATACATCCAACGCCAAAAGTTACCAAGAATACCAGCTTCCAAGCAAACTATAATCCAGACATATCCATATCTCATCCAAAAAATACCCAAAACAGCTCGAGATATCCATACGAATAGACATATTTATAGATTATCCAAGAATTCCAAATATCCAATGAGAAAAACCGATTGTCAAAGTAGAGAATACTCAAATAATATGATGATTCAAATATGATAATCCGAATAAGATAACCAAATAGTATGATAATCAGAAAACCATGCTCCCCCTCAATATGTACATCGTGACTGGTTTATCACAATATCACCATAATATCTTAGCGTTAGTTTCCTTGAAGTTGTAACAGGAACTTGCATAAGTGAGATGGACACAAGAAACCCAGAACTAGAAGATAATTAAGCAATTAATATAAAAAGCACTTATAGCCACAATTGCAAAAATTGTCAAAAGGGTCAAACAAAGCGCATAAACCAGTAAACACATTCATTCAGATAAAGCAAATTTAGGCACAGATTCATAACGGATAACACAGAAAGCACACACACAAATCACATACGGTCATGATCGGACCAAACAGGTAACACAAAGTCACAAAAAGAATAGCAATATCAGATTCAAACACCAATTCAGAGAAACACATAGATTAACTGTGGAACAGATACAAGCAATTCAAGCATACCAGGTCCAGCTAGTAACAGATAAAGCGAGCACAGTCCAAAGAATATTAAAAAACACAGATAGAATCAAGAAAAAAATCAACTTAGGCACATTTCAAGAAAGCATACATAGCACACGAGAAACACAAAAAAAAAACAATTAGGAAAATTAACAAAAAAAATCCTAGATACAAGTATTGAGAAAATACCTGATAAGCCTTCAAGACACCCATAATTTGAGTACATATTAGGGTGTTTTGCCACATCTTTAGTATCCCTACATGATAAATTGTGATCAAATATGTTTTAAACTCACTAACCAACACGCAAAGCTACTTTTAGCATAAATTGAGGTGATACAGGAGTCCTGGGAGCCAATTGGAACGAAAACCGAGCTTAAGGAACGAACCAGGCAAAACTGGAGCCCCGAAGGACTCAAGAAGACCTCAACACGCGTGGTGGTGCGCGTGGCCACGATCCAGTAGCCATCCACGCATGGCCACACGCGTGTGGAAGGGCGAACTTTTCCCTAGGGCTACTTTTCGGATTCTATTTAAACTCCCTTGATAGATTTTCAGGGAGAACTTTTCTTTTTCCAATTTTTAGGCTTCTTCTTTTCCCAATTTTTAGTTTTTCCTTTCCCAATTTTGGGATTTACTTTAGATAATTTCTAGGAGTAGTTTAGATAATTCTCATTGTAGCAAGACAACAAGCTTGGATTGAAGGATCACTTCAACTCTAGGTGATTTCTATTACATTTCTAATCTATTTTACTATTTTGTTCTTGGATTGAATTAGCTATTGTCTTGAATTTCTTATCATGAGTGGCTAGTTTAATCTAGGGATTTGGATTGTGTGAAGATATGTTGCTAGTGTGATGATCTTTTATCTATTTTTGGATCTAAATGCTTGGATTGTTGGGTTATCTATTCTTGTCTATTGATTGTTGTTTTGATGATATCTTGTTTGGATTTGGCCAATCTAGATGAGAGATTGAGCTCTTGACTCTTTCATGTCTTTGATTAGAGTTAGGATTGAAGCTTTGTAACAATCATAGATCCTATGGACTTCTTAAGAATAGTAGGAAAGTGTGTAGCTAAAGTGTTTGAGAAAATGTCTCTTAGAACTTTGGATGCTTGAAGGCATTCCTAAGTCCAAGAAGCCTTAGTACACAAAGGTGGAAAAGGACTAAGAACACACACTCTTGAATAGCCAACATCTTTGTCTTGTTTACCCAATACCTTAGACACACTATGATGCAACATAGATGAGCACTATCCAATCCCTACCTCTTTACATACATTTCAATCTTATTTACTTTACCCCTTTTCCTCTCACAAACCTTATGAACTCTTACACTCTCAACTCGTCATTCACCACGCTCAAATCTATTGCATGACTCAATCACGTGAACACTCGAACACTTGACACACCTCCACGTCCTTCCTTCGAGACCAACACTCGGGGAGTCATTGACTTTCCGTTTTAACACACACATATCTTTTGACAGCTCAACCCCACGTAAAACCGCTTCGTCAATACCAACTAAAGAATAAGGACTAGAATATACCAATACCCATGACGAGTTTTTTTCTTTCAGCTTTTCCGAGTTCTTCATGTCTAGCTTTGATCCAGTGTTCATCGGTTAGAATTTCCTTCATATTCTTTGGTTCGATTTTTGAGGTGTAGCACGCGTATCCTGCAAGTTCACTATAATCACGTTTCTTCCCCCTAGTCAGAACTCTAGAGTTTGGATCTCCAATGATGTTCTGTACCGGATGATTCTTTTGAGTGCGTGTCGATGCAGCCAGTCCAGAGTCTGGATTATATATCTGAACCGTTCCTGGATCAGGTTTGGACGGTTCTGATGTTGCGTCTAGAGAACCTGGCCCACATGGCAATGAGTCTAATGTACTCGGAGGAGATTCAGAATTATTTGTTGGAGATTCTGGATTATTTGTAGAAGACTTTGGATTATCTTCTGAAGGTTCTGGATTATTTACAGGAGTTTCTGGAGTATTTTGTTGAGTAATCCAGTCTGAATCGTGGTATTTCAAATACATCATCGGGTTGATCATCCACCACGACATTTGATGATTCCATGATTGTCTTTGTAACTTTGTTGTAAACACGATAGGCACAACTATTGTATGAATTGCCTAAGAATATACCCTTGTCGCTTTTTGGTTCAAACTTTGCCGTGGGAGTTCTGTCCTTCAAAATGAAACACCATGAACCAAATATGTGAAAATATTTGAGATTGGGTTTCTTACCTTTCCAAATTTCATACGGAGTTCTGTTTGTGCCAAGACGAAGATATACTCTATTTATGGTGTGGCACGAGGTATGAACTACTTCAGCCCAAAATTTCCTTGGTATGGATTTTGCATTCAGTAGGACTCTTCCCATCTTTTGGATTGTTCGCTTTTTGCGTTCCACTTTTGTTGAGGCGTTTTCGGCGCTGAATATTCATGAGTAATACCATATTTGTTGCAAAAATATCAAATGAACTGTTGTCGAACGTCCATGATCGCTCCAGATTTTGACGATTGGTTCGTTTTTTGTTTTCTGAAGTTTGAGAGCTAGAGCTTTGAACACTTCAAAGGTTTCAGATTTTTCCTTGAGAAAAGTTACCCAAGAGAATCGTGAGTAATCATCAACGCAAACCAGGATGTACCTCTTACCTCCAATACTTTCTGTTTGTGTGGGTCCCATGAGATCCATGTGGATCAGCTCCAGGCAATGTTTGGTGTTAACTTCTTTTATAGCTGGATGAGAAGTTCTTGTCTGTTTTCCAGTTTGACATGCACTGCAGATACCTTCTTTGTCCAATTTCAGATTCGGTAGTCCAATTACTGCTTGAGTTTTGACTAACTTGTCCAGAGAGCGATAGTTCAGGTGTCCTAACTTTTGAAGCCATAGTTCAACTTCATTCATACTGGACCCGCAACACATAACATCACTAGTTAGAATATATCAATTGTCAGAAGAGCGCTTACCTTCCATAATGCATTGTTTTTTATTGTCTAGAACGTTGCAGCTATCTTTTGTGAAGTTGACATTCCAGTTTTGATCGCAGAGTTGACTTATGCTGATGAGGTTGGCATGTAACCCGTTGACAAGTAGTACCCTTTTGAGTTTAGGTAATCCTGCAACATTTAGCGTGCCAACTCCAGTGATTTTTCCCTTAACACCATCACCAAACGTTACTTCACCTTTGCTTTCTTTGATGTCGTTCAGGAAGTTGATGTTTCACGTCATATGGTGAGAACAGCCACTGTCAAAATACCACTTTTCTTCTCTACCTAAAGATTTTGTTAGGAGGGATACATGACAGATGTAATCAGACTTCCTTACCCAGACCTGTTTGATGAACGGAGTGATAAATTTCTGTTTGTACTTTTCGACCCTCTAATATATGTAAAAATAGTAACACTCTTTCCTCGAACCCTGCAATAATGACAAATAGGATTATAAGGCTTAGAAATACGTTTATACTTCAAGACCATGTTGCGACGGTGCCTTGCTGAATTCATTTGCCTTGCTGTACTAGTTTCTGAAGTATCGTCTGGATCTGGTCCTATAGCTCTGACAAAAATAGTTTGCCCGTTGTTTTTGTCTCCGGTGAAGCCAAGACCATACTTAGTAGTTGATTGCCGTCCTGTGTCAAGGATTTCATCAAGTGTTGAGGTGGTATCCATCATCTGGATCTGTTTCTTGAGAGTAGTCAGCTCCTGCGTTAGCTTGGTCACTTCTGGTTTTAGCTTAGCTTCTTGCGCAGAAGCAGCTTCAAGTAGTAGATCTCTTTCAGATATTTGATTCTTGTACACTTTGCTGGCCTTTTCTAATATCCTTACCTGACTACATAAAGAACGATTAGTTTTAAGTAAACATTCCCATTTGGGATACAACTTTTTATACTCTATTTCATAAGCAAAAGCAGGAATATAAAGATCTTCTGCAGAGTTGTAGTCACAGCCTTCAGAATTAGCTATATCTTCATCTTCAACTTCTGGATCAGCTTCAATCTTGGCCGTGAACGCTACAAAGTTGCCGGTTATTTCTTCTGGATCAGCTTCAGTTTCTGGGTCAACTTCATCGTCACTCCATGTTAGTGCTGCCATTGACTTTTTCTTTCGTAAGTAAGTGGCACACTCAGCCTGAACATGCCCATAACCTTCGCACTCGTAGCACCGAATGCCTTTGCCACCTGTTTTTTCTCTAGGTTGAGTAGTACGCGTTGTAGATGGTTGTGTTGTACGAGATCCAGCCGGTTTGTAATTTGATCCATTCGACGTTGAATTGAGTTTAGATGTATTGGATCCTTTGAATTTTTGAGATTTGTTGCAATGGAAGTTGTTCTTTTGTTTTACCTGTTTCAAGATTTTATTAAAATGTTTGGTTAACAAAACTACTGGATCATCATCCTCGATAACGTCTGGATCTGATTCAGTGCCCTGTTCGTTAGCTGTAAAGGCAACATTCTTTTTTTTTTCTAGAATGGTCAGTCAATATTTCCATTTCATAGGTTTTCAGATTATCCATTAGCTGAGCCAAGTTTTGGTTTTCCCACCCGAAGTATTCTTGTATGGTAGTTACCTTCATTCTAAACCGAGGTGGAAGGGAACGTAGAACCTTTTTGATTAACTTCTGTTGTGAAAATGGTTCGCCTAGAGTGACTGCACGATTAGCTATCTCTTGAACTCTTTCATTGAAGCTTACAATGTTTTCCTCTTCATTCAATCGCAAGTCTTCAAAGTCACTCTGAACCAGCTGGAGCTTGGATTGTTTGACAGAAGTGGTGCCTTCTCCATTGAAAAGATAATGTCCACTCATTTAAAACCAACCCATAAGTCTTGATGGAACAAAACAGACTTTGTTAGAGAAATTCGCTGGGATCACTGAAGCTGTTCCAGAAAACGCGATTTGTGATCCAGGAGCATAATGAGCATTGAAAACGTCAACCTAATTTATTATATAATTAAAATAAACTAACCTAAGGTTTGTCAAATGATTAGCCAACACTAATGTGCATCATTTGTGCACTTACATTTGTGTTTGATTTTGGTTCTCAGAACTGTGGAGGAAAAGGATTTGCAGAAATTGCACAACTCGACAATGATGGCCACGGGGTGCTTTCCCCGACAGGGTCTGATTTGAATATTGGATCCCAAAATGTCGTAGATGGGAAGTGGATCCCAAAATAGGGTAAAGTGACATCCTTGAGTCCGACTTTGCTTTAAAGAAAGTCGGATTCAAGGAGTCCGTTTTTCCATGTGCATGATCCACTGGGAGAGTTTTTTTTTTTTTTGGACTTTGAGTTGTTTTTTATTTTTTTGGACTTTGACTTTGAATTTTTTTTTTTGGACTTTGACTTTGAGTTGTTTTTTTTTTTGGACATTGAGTTTTTAATTATTGATTAGATATGATTATGGACATATTTTTTTTTGCTATGCATTATTGAAACGAACCGAGAATCATGAAAATAATGATTAGACATGATTTTGAATATATTTATAATTATTAGACATGATTAATTATTAATTAATAATGATTTTGAATATATTTATAATTATTGATAGATGATTAATAATTTAGTAAGTTTTTTTTTTGAAATCAAAGGAATAATTCGATTAATGCAGCAAAGCAGAAATAGAGTCAGGAGGGACATAGTCCCAGTACAAGGAATTAAACTGCAAAAAAGCCGATGCGGCAAGAGTATGTGCTATGACGTTTTCCGTTCTAGGAACTAAACGGAATACGCAACTATGAAATAATTGAATAAACGCCCTACATGCCTGAATGGCATAACCTGCATGTGAGCGGATGGAATAACCGTGTAAAAGGTGTGACCGTAGTTGTGAGCAATCCGTATGAACGACCACCGACGCCAGCCCCTTATCACGCAGCCAAGGAAGAACCAGTTTGCATGCCTCTGCCTCCGCCATTAATGGTGAATATCAATCGGACAGGGGCCCTGCACAGGCTGCTTTAGTAAGTTAATTAAAAAGATACAAATTATTAAATAATAATAATGATAAACATAAATTGATGAAAACTTCATCCGGTATTATTTAAACGGTTAAGTTCACCATACAGATTGTCACGAATGTAATATTTAACCGACCACGGATAAATATTTTCAACATGACAGTTACTAATAACCAACATTTGTATAACATTGTCTGCTACACTGAATAAGATTACATCATCTGTTCGTGCTATTTGAAAATGCGACGTAATTTCTTCCCACTGTTTGGTGAACCATACTGGTTGAAAGTTGATTTCAGTTTTTTTGTGTCCTACTATAATTTTAAGAGGCTCACTGAACACACCTGCGATACTAAGGAATCGAGATAATCTCGTAGGCTACAAATGTGAAAAAAAATAGTGAAATAAAGATAATGTTGAAAGAAGTATAAGGTACAATGTATAGTGTTACTTACCGCGGAACGTGTAGACAATTTAACATAGAGAGAATGCCATGCATTTATTTGATTAAATGAAAAAGATGGTGGTAGAGCGGACCTTGCGTTGACCCGTATTTGGTCTAGCACAAAATGAAAAAGATGAGTTAATATTTGTAATAAATATATAATTTGTATATGATAATTTATTGTGAGATGATACCACTCTCACAAAGACGGGAAGTTAAGTATTGGCCCTGACGATTGTGCTCCCTTTTTTTATTGCCGTTGGTGGAGTAGAGAAATGTTTCAAAAGTAAAAAAACCAATATGTCTAAATACAACAACATCTCCAAGATTTAAATCATGATCTGTCATGAAATCAGAAGCTCTGGTAGTGAAGCGCATGTTTTCAAGAGATACTTCTATTCCGTATGTGGGGGCATGAAGCAAAATCGCACTTGTTGTTAAATGTTGCATTAAATGTCGATGCATGCAATTTGGAATTTTCTACATCGCAATTATAAAAAGTGTATAAGAAATAACATCCATAAATATTTGATAAAATTAAAGCAATTAATGTAACAAATAAATAGATATAATTACCATTGTTATTTGTGATGTAATTGTAATTGAAAACCATTTAATAGTGCATGTAGTAACATCAGGCAAATGTCTTTGGGCACAAGCTTTAAAAGAATAAAAACCATATGAGGATAAATGTAGTTACAAAAGAAAAATAAATGCAACATGTGGAAAACTATAAGGATAGCTTACGTGATTGGTAATTAATAGCTTGTAAACGAATTAGAATATCTTGAGCATATCGTTCAACATCCTCGTATTCTTCAAACAACATAGCTTCTGACACTGTTGTACCTAACATTTTCAAATAATTTATCCAAGACGAAGTTGGAGAACATACATATTGATGTTCTATTGTATGCCTTACAGTTGCAAACAATATTTTTCTTCCGACTATGGTTATTGCAAAATAACGATGTGTTTGATAACCTTGATTATCAACAATGAAGTCTTTCTTAAAACTTACAAAAATTGCCATTGTAATGTCTAAATAGGAAGAACACTTGGTATGAATTTGTTGAAAGTAGAATAGTGCAAATAAATGAAGTTTGCGAATAAATGAAAGATATGAAGGAAATGATGAAGTTCATGGTTTTTATACTGAGATTTGGAGTATTTTTACAACAAAAATAGCACATGTGGGTCCATCTTTATTTAAGTCCGTGAAGGACTTAATTTATTATTATTCTTATTTTTTTTTTTGTTAAAGAGGGTATGGTAAGATGGACTACATCAATCCATCTTACTCTCTTTGATAAATTTTTTTTAAAAAAAATATTCAACAAGATGAAGGACTTAATTTTTTATTATCTTTTTTTGTCAAAGGGTAGGATGGACTACATCAGTCCATATCTTACTCTCTTTAATAAAAATAAAAAATAAAATGATTCAACAAGATGAAATGATATTTGCATTATCATTTTATTTTCATATAGCAAAATCATTTCCCCCAAGTAATATAAAAAAAAAATTAATGCGCTTTATTATTAAGTTCTGCATTATTTAATTTGTTTACATAGTTTGTTATTGTTATTGGGTCCTGTAACTTTGGACTTTACAATTCCTATCACACTGCGTAGGATTTAGACCACAAGTTAGAGCATCCTTATCAATTGAGATATTTCATGGTATTTTAGGAGTTTTTGTAAGTGTGATTAGGAAATAGAAAGTGGGATGGGTAAAAAAAAATAATAAAAAGAATCTGAAATTAAATAAAAAAAATAAAAATGCAGCTTTGTCAGGCGCGCCTGACGCGCCCGAGTGGGCGCTGCTGTGCGCATAACGCGCACAGCAAGTGAAGCTCCAATCCTGAATGTGTCAGCCCATGAACCCTCTCTTGCAGTTGCTCCCCAACCCTCTCTCTCCAACTATCTCTCTCCTCCATGTAAGATTTAGATCTGACATAATCCATGCAATCTCCATTGATGGGGTTGCTCTTAATAACGTTGTCGGATGCACGCACATAATATTGGAAATAGATAAGGTTTTTCGACGTGTACATGAAAATCAATCATAATGCTTCACAATTAAATCTATATAATAATATCACTCTCAGTTATTTTTTGGACATGTTCTATCGTTATACGTTGCTTAACAACGCCGTGTATTTTTTTCGTTGTCAATAATGCACCGCAAAAAAAAAAAAACTCTTTGAGTCCATACTGATTTGCGATTCGTTTCAATAATGCACAACAAAAAAAGAAGGAACTCTTTGACTATTATATTTTGGACAC
The DNA here is from genome assembly GCA_002525835.2 of Ipomoea batatas. NCBI lineage: Eukaryota > Viridiplantae > Streptophyta > Magnoliopsida > Solanales > Convolvulaceae > Ipomoea > Ipomoea batatas. The sequence continues at coordinate 327,356 of NXFB01000029.1, read as the reverse complement.
ACTACTACAATAACAACATATAGCGTCGGCTTTTTGAAAACTTGACGTGAAAAGTGAAATAAAATTTTGAAAATCATATACCGTCGGTTGTTTATAAACAACCGACGTTGTAAATCACGAATAAAAAATGATAATAACATACGATGTCGGTTAACTAAATAACCGACGCCGTATGTCTTACGTGAAAAAAAAATGATAGTAACACACGACATCAGTTATTTAATTAACCGATGCCGTATTCTTACGCGAAAAAAAAAATAAAAAATTATAATAACATACGTCATCGGTTAATTAAATAACCGACACCGTGTGCCTTACGCGAAAAAAAAGTAAAAAACGATAATAACATACGACATCGGTTACTAATTAATCAACCGATGTTGTATGTCTTACATGAAAAAAAAAATGATAATAGCATACGACGTCAGTTAATTAACTAACCGACGTTGTATGTTATGCAAGATTTTTTTAATCACATACGACGTCGGTTAGACGTAAAATTGACATTGTATACGGTTAATTTCCTTCTTTTTTTTTTTTAATGTTAAACGCCTCGTTTTAATAAGAATTTAAATATAATCTGATGGTATAAGACGTCAATTTTATAATTAACCGATGTTGAATAGTTGAATATATATATATGTATATATATATATATGTATATATATATATATATATATATATATATACCTACGACCAGTGGCGGAGCCAGAAATTTTGCTCAGTGGGGGCGAAATATAGTCATCAATATTGTTTGATATAGGCGAAAAATAAAATACATCAAAAATTTTATAAAAATATTCATAACAAAATATGAAACATAATTAATTTGATAAAATAATTCAAATAAAAAAAAACAAATTATAAATTACACATCTCATTATTAATTTTTTAAAAAGTTATAAAAAGTTTATATAAGTTGTTTAAAAAAACACTTAAAAATATAGTTATAAATCTTGTTGAATATAGGTGAAAAATAAAACACATTAAAACTTTATAAAAATATTCATAAAAAATATGAAACATAATTAATTTGATAAAATAATTCAAATAGAAAACACATTATAAATTACATATCTCAAATATAATCATAAACATTATTGGATATAGATAGAAAAAAACATTAAAACTTTATAAAAATATTCATAATAAAATATAAAATATAATTAATTTGATAAAAAAATTCAAATAGAAAACATATTATAAATTACACATCCCATTATTAATTTTTTAAAAAGTTATGTATAAAAGTTAGTATATATATATATTAAAAAAAATGTATACTTTTTAAAAAGTTATGTATAAAAGTTAGTATATATATATATATTAAAAAAAATGTATACTTTTTAAAAAGTTATGTATATATAAATGCTATTGAACAACACCTTAAGGGTTGGGGGATTAGATCCCTATATCTTACCAATTAGGACACACACCTCTACCAACTCCGCTAAGTAACCAATTGATTACATTTATTTGTTTTCTTCTACCTATATTTAAAACATTACTATACATACATATATACATGCAAAGTCTATATACGTGGTGGGGGTGGGGTGAGTGGGGGAAGCTGCCCCCACTGCCCCCACTGTAGCTCCGCCAGTGCCTACGACCTCGGTTATCGTTAATAACTTACGTCGTAAGGTTTATAACCCCAGCTTCAAAACATAAACCCATCGTTGTAGCCTCCATCTTCTTCTCTTTCTTCCGTCGCCACCGACGGAGGCATGACTAGCCATCGGTCGCTACTGTCTACTGTAGATGAACAAACCTCCCATTGTCTGCTAGAAATCGTAGAAGTCTAGAAAGAGTAAGGAGACCACATACCTCGTCGTCGGCCACCGCCTCGCCGCGTCGTGTTGTTGCTCATGCCGCTCAGTTGTGTCACAACCCTCCTCCCTTGACGATATGATTTGATTTTTCTGAAATTGTCAAATTGGGAATTAGGGTTGACGGGTTGTACTCTTTATTGTGCAATGTACCATGAAAGATTGTGCGTTTGCAATTTGCTTGAAATATAATGGATGGGGTTAGAGTGCTTATTCTCTTCTGTGCAATATACCATAAACATCTATGCATATGTTACGTTGATTGCTGTGTATAATCGAAACGGGAAACAATACTCCTTTTACTCTATGCATTGCAACGCAAACATCTGTCCAAGTCTAAATAGGGCGTTAGAATTCTTTTTGGTTTGTTATTTCTTGTAATATGTGCAATGTATCCTTATCAATTATGCATATCCAATTTATGACTTAAAATTGGCTTTGGTTTGATTCTCCCACCTTTACTGTGCCTTGTATCAAGAACCTTTGTGCATATTCGACTGAAAGGTCAAAATAGGTTGGGATAGTTTATCCCTTATATACAGTGCAATGCTTGCTAATCATCTGTGTATATGCATTTATGTGATCACATAAGGTGGGAGTGAGTATATTTTTAAACTACTGTGTTATGTACCATAATTAATCAAATGTGCACATGTGTTTAGGATACACAATTATGGCAGGTACATTCTTCCATTTATAATCTGTAAAGTAACATAAACATTTCACAACATTATGTCTTCAGGTTCCAAGGCACGAAAAACACGCTCAACTAAATCGGTGCAAGTAAATACCGAACAAATAAAGGACACCTCTGAATATGTTGTTACCACATAACTGGATGGTTGCTCACAAATCTTGACATCCATACCATGATAGTGAAATTGCAAAATGGTTGTGTCCTCGAGGTGAATGAGGAGGCAGTGTTGGGGCTGCCACGTGGACCAAAAGTCTCTGGCAAAGCATGAGAAGAGCGCGATTATAAACAAGTGGCGGGATGTGTGGTTCACCATACTAGAAATTTAATAATAACAATGGTTAAAATAATGTCCAATGATATTGGGTTGTTTTTGGATATATTACTTGCTACCACGCATGGGTACTTGGCCTTATGTCTGTTGTGTCTCAATAATATTCATCAAGACCATAACGTGTTTGAGATGTGTCCTTTATGTGCACCATTGAATTTTTAACTGTGCAAACCTTGCAAACCTACACGCCTAGATTCACAAGTATGCAACAATGTGTTGCAAGGTTGATCTCGAAAATACAAGGAAATAATGGAAATACAACAGAAAAATTATCCACGAAGGATAATATTACAGGAAATTAAAACAACCTACAAAAGGTTGAAACCTGAACTACGGTTGAGGATGAAATCCGGACGAACTCGGGTAGTTGGAAGCACGAGTCGTGTTGCCACTCTCCTTAAAACCTTATTTACCGCCTCCCGTGGTGCTGGAGCGTTGCGGTCTAGGTTTCCCAGGATAAAACGTACTACGATCCAATCGTTCGAGCACACGAACTTGGATCCGGCGAACTAGGAACGTGGGTTCAACGCAGGTGGCTAGAAGGAAATGTGAGCAGAGTTTTGAGGAGGAAAACAGTGTATGCCGTGTGTTCTTGGTGTGTTCCAAACCTGCTGCTCACAACGAATATATAGTGGAGGAGAGTGGATCATAGCATTAATCATGGCATTGATAATCCATTTTGTAACCTCCTCCCACTTAGCAGAAATTTAATTCTGCCATTTAACCAACAATTACACCCACTACCAAGTCCCATTATTCATGAAATAACTCTGAAAATAA
>NXFB01000029.1:298890-315319 GCA_002525835.2 Ipomoea batatas | reverse complement strand
GCCCAATATTTAATTTTTACCTATGCTAGCTAGTTAAAAATTTAAAAAAAAAATAAATTTTAAAAGACTCCAATGGAGGAATGGTAGAAAGACATGTTTATAGTTTTTTATATTTGAGGTTAGGAGTTCGAATCTTGCCCTTTGCACATATTTTTCCTTTTTAAAAGGGCCCCATTTATCCTTTTTAAAAGGGCCCCATTTATTTACAAGAATAGGGCCACCAAAATCTAAAAATCGGCCCTGGTAAATCATATACTAATTCTCTAGATGCTTACCATTTTGTTGCCTGATTGAAAAACAAATTTAATTTTAAATAAAGTTAAAAAGAGTTAATTCCAACAGAAGACACTTGTCTTTAGTGACAATTTCAAATTTAGTCTCAAAGTATCATTTTTACCATTTAACACCCTGGACTATTATATTTTGGACACACTACTACAAAAACAACATATAACGTCGACTTTTTGAAAAATTGACGTTAAAAGTGAAATAAAATTTTGAAAATCATATACCGTCAATTGTTTATAAACACCCGACATTGTAAATCACGAATAAAAAATAATAAAAAATGATAACGCGAAAAAAATTTAAAAAATGATAATAACATATGAATCGGTTATTTAATTAACCGATGTCGTATGTCTTACGCGAAAAAACAATAAAAAATTATAATAACATACGACATCGGTTAATTAATAAATAACCGACATCGTGTGCCTTACGCAAAAAAAAAACATAAAAAATGATGATAACATACGGCATCGGTTATTTAATTAACCGATGTTGTATGTCTTACATGAAAAAAAAATGATAATAACATACGACGTCGGTTAATTAATTAACCAACGTTGTATGTTATTCAAGATTATTTAATCACATACGACTTCGGTTAGACGTAAAACTGACATCGTATATGGTTAATTTTCTTCTCTTTTTTTTTTTTAATGTTAAACGCCTCGTTTTAATAAGAATTTAAATAAAATCTAACCGGATACGACGTCAATTTTATAATTAACCAACGTCGTATAGTTGAATATATATATATATATATATATATATATATATATAAAATTATTAACCTATGACCTCGGTTATCGTTAATTATCGTCGTAAGGTGTATAAATAAAATAACCTCAGCTTCGAAACATAAACCCATCGTCTTAGCCTCCATCTTCTTCTCTTCTCTCCGCCGCCACTGACGGAGGCATGACTAGCCATTGGTCGCTATTGTGTGCTGTAGATGAACAAACCTGCCACTGTTTGCTAGAAAGCCTAGAAGTCTAGAAAGAGTAAGGAGACCACATACCTCGCCGTCGGCCGCCGCCTCACCGCGTCGCGTTGTTGCCCTCGCCGCTCGGTTGTGTCGTAGCCCTCTTCCCTCGACGATTTGATTTTTATGAAATTGTCAAATTGGGAATTAGGGTTGATTGGTTGTAGTCTTGTAGACTTCAGACTTGTAGGTTATGTATATAAAGTGGGGTTAAATTAAAAATTATAAACTTTATTAGATATAAAATGTAATATATAATAATTAAATATTAAATATAAATATTATTTGTCTTTTTTTTTTTTAACTTTCTAGTTTGTTTTTCAATTTTTTTTTTTGGGTTTGGTCGTGACAGGGTAATTGGGTAAGTACCCGACCCGACACCATATGCACGACTCGAAGGTAGACAAACGGACGTGTGAGGAAGTCAAACAGCAGTCGTTACACATTAAAGAGCAGGAGCCACTCCAACCGCTCCTCACTTAGTACACATTGAAGAGGCCACTTAGTGCACATTGAAGAGGAAGCATACATGGACAAAGAGTCGTTGTACTCAAGAATATAAAAGGATACTCACATTGTAGGAGTAGGACACGCAACATTACTAGACAATACTATTGTACTCTTGATTACATTGAGATTAATAATACATCCCGGTAACATACTTACCATCAAGTCGGTTGCCGGAACACATGTTATTTGGTTTTCATTCTCTTTTTTTTTTTCTTGCAAATATGGTGCCCTTGATTTTCTTGTTCATGTATTCTGTCACTATTGGTGTCGCCCAATGGCTCTGGGTTTCACCAATACAAACGCCGTCCTCCCATCACTTCACTTGGTCGCCTGTGAGTGGTAAGAGGTTGGGGTTTTCTATTTGTATTTTTTTTCTTTTTTCTATATGTTGTTTTTGTTGTTGTTTGTATGTTTTGTTTTTGTTGTTTTTCCTCGTGTTTATTTTTTGTTTTTACTTGTGCAATTTATCCTCAACCTGTGTGCAAATGCAATTGTTGTGTGCTTAAAATTGGTTGTGATGTGATAATTCCTTCTTTATTGTACAATATTCCCCAAATGATGCGCATATGTATTTTGGTGAGTTAAATTGGTGGGGTTAGTCTGATTCATCTCTATTGTGCAATGTACGATGAAATATTGTGCGTATGCAATTTGCTTGAAATATAATGGATGGGGTTAGAGTGTTTATTCTCTTCTACCTGTGCAATATACCATAAACATATATGCATATGTTGATTGTTGTGTATAATCGAAACGGGAAACAATACTCCTTTTACTCTATGCATTGCAACGCAAACATCTGTGCAAGTCTAAATAGGGCGTTAGAATTCTTTTTGGTTTGTTATTGCTTGTAATATGTGCAATGTATCCTTATCAATTGCGCATATCACATTTATGACTTAAAATTGGCTTTGGTTTGATTCTTCCACCTTTATTGTGCCTTGAATCAAGAACCTTTGTGCATATTCAACTGAAAGATCAAAATAGGTTGGGATAGTTTATCCCTTATATACAGTGCAATGCTTGCTAATCATCTGTGTATATGCATTTATGTGATCACATTCGGTGGGGTGAGTATATTTGTAAACTACTGTGTTATGTACCATAATTAATCAAATGTGCACATGTATTTAGGATATAAACAATTATGGCAGGTACATTCTTTCATTTATAATCTGTAAAGTAACATAAACCTTTCACCACATGTCTTCACGTTCGAAGGCACGAAAAACACGCTCAACTAAATCGGTGCAAGTAAACACCGAACAAACAAATTAAAGGAAACCCTTGAATATGTTGTTACCGCATAATTGGATGGTTGCTCACAAATCTTGACATCCATACCATGAAAATGAAATTACAAAATGGTTGTGTTGTCGAGGTGAATGAGGAGGCAGTGTTGGGGCTGCCACGTGGACTAAAAGTATCTGGCAAAGCATGAGAAGAGCGCGATTCTAAACAAGTGGCCGGATTTGTGGTTCACCATACTAGAAATTTATCAATAACAATGGTTAAAATAATGTCCAATGATGCTGCGTTGTTTTTGGATATATTACGTGCTACCACGCAGGGGTACTTCACCTTATGTTTGTTGTGTTCCCTTATTTCAAGATATTTTTAGCGATGTGTCGATAATATTCATCAAAGACCATAACGTGTTTAAGATGTGTCCTCTATGCACCATTGAATTTTTAACTGTGCAAACCTTGCAAACCACACGCCTAAATTCACAAGTATGCAACAATGAACCATTGTGCATTTGCTTAACGCATCAGACACAAGCCCATTTCCGAAAACGTTTAAAATAAACTCTCAAAAATGCATATATCATGTTCAAACAAGAACGATCGAAAACAAAGTCAGACCTACCGTATAAATACTTACACGGTAGTTCTTGTGCAGGTGCTCACTAACTGAATTTAGGTACATGTATGGGGTTGTACCGAAATACGCACAATGTTGTATAGATAAACTCTGACACACTATGCACTACCCACATTAATAATACCAACTAGCTAAATAGTTGCATAGTAGAACACGAAATGGTGCACAACACTATTCCTGATCTACACGTTTGTATTTGCACACTAGAACGCCAAATGGTGAACATTATAAAATAGAAAAATTTCACAGAACCGTCTTATAAACTGGCTGGTGCACACACAACACAGTCCAATCCTGGCCATTAGTATTGCTAAGATTTTACGATGAATTCATAAAATCTCTTTAAAAACATGAAAAATCCCATTAAATAATATATTACCAATTTTAGATGGACATAAGAACGAAACAACCCTCCACAATACAACTAAAAAGGAAATTTAAAAAAGGCTATCAAATCCTGGCCATTACTATTGCCAGGATCAATGGATGTAGATTGTAACACAGATTCATTCTTTGCTTAGCTCTACACCGCTGCCAGCTACCTCTCCACTGGTGAGTGAGTGAGTTTTTTAATTAATAATTTTCTCACTTAAACCTTAATAATCCTTCATTAAATGAGCCAAAAAAAAAGTGATGGATTTAATACTCTTACAGCACATCGCGCTCGCACTAAGACTCAACCAAGAGGTTTTTTACAAGAATTGTAGTTGTGAGTTGTGACTTTTAGGTACAATCTAAAATTATGCTCTCACTTGGCAACCCCTTTTAGGTAATTTTTTTATTTTATTATTACTATTTTTTAAGGTATGTCTGGTAGAAGAGTGAGATAAATGTATAAAAAATAGAATCCACTTAATGTTCTCAACTGCATCCTATGCAGTTTCTCTTTTACTTTTTACCGTAAAATTAAGAGAATGTGTTTTTATTTTTACATTTTCCTTGAAAATTTGGAAAGAAGTATGCTATATGTATAAACAACCTCCTCCCTCTCCTCTCCTCTCCCCTCCCCTCCCCTCCCCTACCATATATACCGTGCACCCATGCTTTTTTTTTTAAATATCTTTTTATTTAATTAGGAAGAGAATTAAATGAATAATGAAGGAATGAAACAAACTCAATGAGAATATTTAATGGAAATAACAACCTTTCCCAATCTCACTCTTCTCAAATAATCTTAACCACCAGCCTCCCTAATCTTCCTTCACATGTGCCTAAAGAATTATGAATCTAATGCTCTTACAGTGCACACCCCCTGCACTAAGACTTGTGCAAGAGGTTGCTTGCTAGAACTGTACTTGTGGCTTTTATTTATGAGAATTATGCTCTACTCATTTGCCACCCATTTCGGGGTTCATTTTGTTAAACAGTTTTTGTTTGGTAGGTCTGATGGAATAGTGATAAAATGATATTTAAAAAAAAAAACATCACAACCACTTAATGATCTCAGCAATCACGTGCAAGTGCACTCCTATGCTATATATATAGTGTTCAGGGACGTAGCTAGAAATATCTTCTAGTGGGGGCGAAATATAAAAATAAAAGAGATTGTTAAAAAGAAGAAACACTTTATTATAAATATAATGATAAATATTATTAGATATGGGCGAAAAAAAAAACAAATCATAACTTTATAAAAATATTCATAACAAAATATGAAACATAATTAATTTGATAACATAATTCAAATAGAAAACACATTATAAATTACATATCTCATTATTAATATAAAAATCAAATTATGAAACATAATTAATTTGATAAAATAATTCAAATAGAAAACACATTATATATTACATATCTCATTATTAATATAAAAATTCATAACAGGGGATTCAAACCCATAACCTTACATATAGATATATGTCCATCTACCACCTCATCTATTAATCCATTGTTTACTATGTCTGTTTTTTTTTTATATTTATATCTAAAACATGAACTATATATACGCTTATACATACAACGCTATATAGGGGTGGAGGTGGGGTGAGTGGAGGCAGCTGCCCACACTGCCCCCACAGTGGCTTCGTCACTGATAGTGTTGGTGCACACACATACACTAATGACTTTTTTTTTAAAAAAAATGTTTTCTTTAAAATTATAAAAAAAAAATTATGTTTTGTAATAAATCTCATCCCTTCCCCTCCTCTCCCCTCCCCTTTTGGGTAGTTTTGTTTTGTTTTGTTTTTTTTTTAATTATTGTTTTGTGTTTATTTAATTTTGAGTCGACGATAGAGAAAAAGTACATATTAAAAAAAATATATGGTAGCACCTAATGCCCTTAGCATGTTTGTGAATTGCACACACATGCTAGACAGTGTTGGTGCCCAATAGCGCACCAGTACCTTTTTAATTTCTATATTTTTTAAATTTAAGTGGGAAGAAAATTAGGTGAATCATGAAAGAATGAAGCAAACTCAATGAGAATATTTATTGAAAATAACAACATTTCACAATATAAATCTTCTCAAATCTTAACCACCCCTCCCCATATTTTCAGTACTATATGCGCCAAAAAAGTTATGACTTTAATATTTTTAGAACCCACAACACTGCACAAAGACTTGAACAAGATCAGGTTGTTGACAAGAATTGTACTTGCTACTTTCATGTATGAGAATTGTGCTATATTCACTTAGCCACCCCTTTCGAGTTGGTTTTTTTGTCACATTTTTTTGGTAGGCCCAATTGATCGAATAATGATAAAAGGGTATTAAAAAACATGGCAACCACATAATGGTCTCAGTAGGTGCGTGCAACTGCGCATGCTTGCTATGCAGTGTTAGTGCGCACAAGTACACGTACCATCGACCCTTTTTTCTTACTTTTTCTGTGAAATTCGGAGAACCGTTTTATTCTCAAACTTTTGTGCAGAAGATTCGGAAAAAAATTTTGTTTTCCAATAAACTTCTTCTCATTCCCTCCTCTACAAAAGACATTAGTTTAATCAATGAGAAGTTTCACTTATTATTGTTTTCGAAATCTTTGTCGCTCTTCCTGAAAAAGTGTTGCGATCCCCATGTTTATTCTATTTAGTATTCTGGCCTGCAGTGTGAGAGATAACATATATAATAATTGGGAATGTTGAGAGAGAAAAAGAGGATCCTAATCCGACAACAAGGCTGCTTCGCAACTTCACATTGCCCTCGAGCCTTAAATGGGGTCACTAGAAACACCTTCGTTGCATGAAGCTCGGAAACTCTTCCGGTGATCACACCGAGGAGGATGACGATACCAATTGGGTGCAGTGAATTTCCCGATTAAAGTTCTCTTCGCCTGCGACAACGATATTGAGGTTGTCCACTAGAAGCTGATGACTAATCTCCGGGCAGCTGCCGTGCACACCGGAGAAAGGGAAAGGCCGGACATTGTCAACAATAAGAAACCCTTTGTGGAGGAGGTTGACTCCAACCCGCTGTAGCCTGCCTGAGGACTTTACGTACTCGCCAAGCTGGAGTCGAAATGGAAAAGTAGTGAACTTAGCGCAGCTGCGGAAGAGTAAGTTTTCAATCCTTCTCTCCAGAGAAGAGATTGATAAAAATTATGCTCATTTAGCCACCCTTTCGGAGTAATGTTTTTATTTTATTCTATTTTTTTTTTGGCATGTTATGTTGAATGAAGGTGAGATAAAGGTATTAAAAAAATGGAATCCACTTAATGTCCTCAGCAAGCGCACTTGCTTTGCAGTTTTGGTGCGTGTATACTTTCTTTCATATTTTATTTCTTCTACTTTTTTAGTAAAATTAAAAAAAATGATCGTTTATTTTTACATTTGCCTTGAAAATTCGAAAAAAAAAAATTATGTTATGTATAAAGCTCCTCCCCTCCCCTTCTGGGTAGTATCAGACACATTCACAGTAGAATACACCGTTTGCACCACCTCTATGTCGCTAACGGTCTGACCTACTGTATAAATACTTGCATAGTAGTTCATGTGTAGGTGCAGACTAACTGAACTCAGGAACACGTATGGAGTTGCACCGAAATACGCACAATATTGCATAGATAAACTCTTACACTCTATGCACTACCCACATGATGATACCAACTAGCTAAATAGTTGCATAGTAAAACATGAAATGGTGCCCAACACAATTCATGGTCTACAGTTTGTATTTGCACACTAGAACGCCAAATGGTTCACATTATACAATAGAAAAATTTCACACAACCAACTTATAAACTGGCCGGTGCACATACAACGAATGGAATCATGGCCATTAGTATTGCTAAGATTTTACGATGAATTCATAAAATCTCTTTAAAAACATGCAAAATCCCATTAAATAATATATTACCAATATTAGATGCAGATAGGAATTACGAAACAACCCTCCGCAATACAACTAAAAATGAAATTCAAAAAAGGCTATCAAATCCTGGCCATTACTATTTTCAGGATCAATAGATGTAGATTGTCAACACCTACTCATGGAAAAGGTGGTACATAAACAAACACACACACGTTACCGAATAGAGACTTTCCAATGATTTTCTATCTCAATTAAGTTACAAATGTAAGATTTTTCCCTAATACAATATATATTATATATTGTGGGTCTTAATAATGTGGTGCAAGTGAACTAGGCCATTGAGTTATAGGTTGGATTGGACATCTAGGTTTAGTCGAATCCACTATTATGCCTATATAAAGCCTGCATTGATGGGTGATTGTAGCATATTTTAACAAACAAATATCCGGAGTATTGGGTTATCGATCCACAGAGAAGCGGGCCAGGGCGTATCGAACACAAGTTACTAACATATTCTTATGAAGCTAATCTTAACGAAAAAGGTGTTTGAACGGTTGCAAATATTGTAACAAAATAAAATAAAGAAATCTAGTGGATGAAAACAATATAGAGAGAGTGGGATTTTCGGGTTCCTAACTAAAGGATATATTTAATATGGGTTCTAACAAATGTGATGATTGCAATCACAAAAGGGAATGAATTACTCCCATAATTCAAACCCACGACAAGGAACTAATCAAGAACAAGCAATTAAAACGAAATCCCTTAACAAATATGCCCCTCTCCCAAGGTGCAAAATTCAAGTGCAAATGTGAGTGCTCTAATCCATGCCCTAACTTCCATCAAAACACAGCTATAGCAAGATACAAGCAATTTAGGCCTTTAATCACAAGTATCACAATAGAAATCACAATTGCATCATAAGTATAAAACCCAAAATATAAAACATATCATTAAAACATTAAGAACAAGGCACAATAGGTTCATAAACAACTTTCACCTAAAAATCCCTAATAAGTTTAGCCACTCATGGCTAGTATTGAATTTAAAGCACAAATGTCAAAAGAGTTTACAAAAACTAAGAAAGTAAATGAAAAGGGGAAGAAATTCTCCCGAATGTAGTCTTCCTAGCCTCTCCTTCTTCCTCCAAAGCTCTTGTAGCTCTTTGATGGTGAGTATCTTCTCCAAAAGTGGTGGATCCCTCCTTGACTCCTTGAAGAGGAAAACACCCTTTACTCTCACTCCTTTTTGTCTCCAAAAACGCAGCTTTGGTCTAGGGTTTTGGAAATATGAGCCTTATATAGTGGTAGCAAAAATAGGGGCAAAATAGGTAAATCTGCGAAGCAGAAATCTGTGCTTTCACAGGATTCTCGACGCGTCGAGCCCTACATAATTTTCCCGAAATTGTTACGGCATTGACTCGACGCGTCGAGGCTAGGGTTCAACAATGTTGCACACTAGAAATTCTGGACGCGTCAAATCTGATCTTGGACATGGTGAGGGCTCAATGTAAGCATTCTTCATCCATTTTGACTCCAAACATGTCTTTAAATGTTTCCTTGCTTTGCATTTGATCAAAAATGGTTTCAAAACACTAACACACACCATAAAACACTCAAATCAAGAATGAAACCATATCTAATTGAGAAAGTAAGGAATATGCATTGGAGATAGCAATTTAATCCATTTAAACTCAAAAGTTGATCCAAAATACTTAGAAAAATATGCACAATTGAGATCATATCAATGAGATAATGCAGGACAGACAATTATATAGCACCTTAAGTTATGATACTCGTACTGCTCAGAATATACCAGTACACCATCTAGGGTTCTGAGTTAAGTGTGAGACAAAACAACTGACACCCTGTAGATCTACGATTCAAGAGGCAATACAACAAGGCATCAACTATGGCTGGAGATCAACATGACTTATGCTTCCGCTTCTATGAGTTAAGTTTCTCGTAGATTCATTCTGTATATTTATGATTTTACATTTGGTATCAAGAGTCTTTATAATCTCTGTCTGGTTGATCGTATTGTCTCAAAAAAAAAATCAATATTAATTTTTCCATTAACGTTTTGTATGTGGTACGTTAATGTCTTAATTTACTGATTGTGAATAGCTGGAAATTGATTTTTTACAGCATTAAGCACAACTTGAATTTCTAAATCATTTTTTTTTGTTATTGCTTGTTGTTTGGCTACTACGAGATTTATTTTGCCGGTTACGGCCTTCGTTTGACGGTAGCAACGACGGCAAGCTTTGGGTATCAACGGGGGGCGGCGGTGCACATCATACAAGGATGATGGTGGAGGATGGTGTTTGGTGCTTCAACTTGTTCGCTGCTCCTCAAACTTTGGGCTGCCATTTTTTTTGGGTCATCCGCTGTGAGCTTCACCGCTGGATCAATGGCGCCATGGGACATTGTGTTTCTGGTTGGCGATAGAGGAATGAAGGCACTCGTTGCCATGGAGAATGATAACATTTGGTAACTTCATGCATTTCCTTATTATATTTTTTTTTTATTGAAAATGCAATTTGCCTCCAATTTACCATAAATTATTTGCCCTTATTTAAGAATTGATTATATATTAATTTTGGTAAATGGTAATTATTTTGTCTAATATTGCCATATTAATATTACCTTAATTAATATTGTATATTATTTTGATAAATAGTAAATGCATGGTAATTGCTTGTTTTGGAATATTAATCCCCTTTAATTTTTCCTTATTTTTTTGGCATTAAATTCATAATTAAATTATTATTCAAATTTGAGCAAATATGTAATATTGATTGTGCTATTTGAATTTAAATTTAATTTTGGGGAAATTGCCGGAATTATTGCAATTTATTTAGGATATATGTGTTAATAATATATTAATTTGTAAATCCAAGTATGCAAAGTATATTTAAAATTATTTTGTTACTATAATTATTATACATTCATAAAAGCATGCATTAGGATTGGATTTAACATATTATTAACTTATAATAGTATCATTCAATTTTGGATCCTTAGGTCAATTTAGGGCATTATGACCTATTAAGGCAGCTTGTTTGGTTTCCCATTTAATTTGGGCATATTTTAGTTCAATTTCTCACTTGAATTTTAAGACCTATTTTGAACAAGCCATTAGGGACCTATCTTGGGTCATTAAAGTAGGGATCCACCTTTATTGTGTGATATATATTTTAAATGGTAATTATAGCTAATTTATTTGACTTATAACATGTTTATTATGATAATAATATTGATTAGTATGCATAACATGTTTATTAAGTCTTAATTATTACTAACTACCATATTTTGTTAATGGTATTCATTGTTGGTAATAATCTTAAGTTTGGATGTATTTTAGTACCATACCAGACCATTTTTCATCCATGATTATAGCTTATTTGGGCCATTAAGAATCATAGGTCTAATTTGAGCAATTAAGTGCTATAATTATTTGTATTGGGTCTATTTATGAGCCATTAAGGATTTAAGAATTATAATTATTATTTTTTGGCCATTAAGAATTAATTATGACTATTGTTTAACAATATTAATAGTTTTCAAGGTCTTAATAATAATAATAATAATAATAATAATAATAATAATAATAATAATAATAATAATAATAATAATTCTTTTAATAATAGTAAGCAATATAGTTGGTATATTGCCTTCACAATGGTAATTTAATTATTACCCTAATTATAGTCTCCCTAAAAGACATTATTGTATTGGTTAATTATTATGTGTTGATATGAATTGAAATTGGCATTAGGCATCCCTTTAATTGGCAATATTTGGTTACTGTTATTAAGTTTAAGTGCTAATCTCATTTATTACCGTTCATAATAATTATTATATCTTGGTAATCTAGCTATTATGTTTGGAAAGATTACCTATTTGGTGATATTGATAATGGTAATTAAGTCCTACCATTAAATCATTAAGTATAATTGGACGCTGCATCAATGTTACTAGCGGTGAAGATGGAGAGAATTTTAGCACTATGGGAGATGCGATTTGCATTATTAAGGTAAGTCATTAAATTTCTTTATCATTATTTTTTGGTGCTACGGTTATAGTTAACTGCTATAAATTGTAATTGACACATTTTATTTCTTTAAGGAAAATGGAAATATTAAAGAAGGTGCATTATCATACTTTGGTTGTTATTATTAAATGTTAATGGTAATTATAAGGTTACCTATTACCATTAATACTTTAATGTTAACATTATTATTATGGTTTTATTTATGAATCTTGAATTGTTTCCAATTATGTTTGTGGCAATGCTTAAGATATGAAATTTTTTTTAGGCAACTGACTACTGACATTATTGTACACTTATTCCATAATTAATTTAGTTTTTGAATTATGATTAATGTTATTGCCCATATTTGGTTATGTATGGTTCATACTCTTTAGATTTTTTCATGCATTTGATCACATTAAGTGCATAATATTAGGTTTAATTATGCAATTAGGGTTTGCGAGATTTTGATTTACAAATTACAACATATTCTTTTGGTTTGATATTGTTAATATTTGTAAATTCAGTATATTTCTCATCAATTTGATCTTTATTTATGCATTAAAACATTCTCCCATGGGCTTAAAGTTTGAAATTTCAAAGTATATATCCATTATGTCATTATTAAAATTGTTGGGTCTCTTTGGTTTGGACTCATATTAGTGTTTGGATATTAATTCTATACTTTGAAAGCTCATATTAAAAATTGTTATTTAATTTGTTTGGAATATATAAGTTTAATGTTTTAAGTTTATGCATATTTTCCTAAGCATAATATTTTGTTTTAAATTATGCAATATTTTTTCATTATGCCTTTAGCAATGCATAAATTTAGGATGAAATTATATTAGTTCCTAAATAAGTTGGACTTATGAATAAACTTTAGTTATGGTAGTGCCTGAATTTAAGCACATTTGGTCCATTGATTTAGTTCACCCATTTAAGCTTTAATCATAGGTAACCATGCAGTATTTTGGTGTATACCCTACAATTTTAGGTTTATACCCCAAACAGTTATACATTGAGTGCATATGAATTAAGGAGATATACTAGTTTTATGGCCCTAACTTAAGAACATCTTGTGCCACTAGTCTCCTTAAATATCATATATTTGGATTTTCCCATCACGATCTGGTATAATTTGTTTGTTAAAATTTTAATTATTCCTTGCCAATGTGATTTGATTTCAGTTCATTAAAGAATAGCTATAGCATCTTTAATTTACTGATTTCTCTTAAGTTTGAATCACATAAAGGTTAGGCAATGAATTGATAATTGTCTAGTGATCTTATAATTTTAATTTTGTTGGGGAGTAGCCATAGCATGCTTTAATCAGTTAAAATTATATATTGAGCAGTTTATCTTGATCACATAAAGTTACATATCATTTGTGATTAATTGTATTTAATATGATGGAATTTAGCCCACAGGCAATTTCATTATATGTGTATAATTAATTAGGATTAAATACTGGACTATGATCATAATTTAGCCACAGGCTATTATGTATCGGAATGTAGTTTAGTAGTTTTATCAGTGATGATAGAAATAAATAAATCTATTTATTTATTTTATGGTTTTTTGTAAATAATTTCCATCTCTATCATAAAGTTTAATTTTATGATGCAAACTTTAGATCATATTTCTTAATTTACCGGATTAAGAAAAGGAACATGATTTCTTTAGTTTTATCATAATAGTTTTAATGAATCTCGTTGATTAAAACTTTAGCCTACAGGCAAGTCTTATATCACTTGATTCTTCAACTCATTTGATAATTGTTTCATCATAAAATTTCAGTTGGATCTAATTGAGTAAAATTTTAGCCCACAGGCAAGTTTTATGTCTCTAGATTCTTCTGTCTGTTTAAAAATTGAGATGAAATATTATCATAAGGGTTTTAATTGGATTTAATAGAATTAAAACTTTAGCCTACACGCAAGTTTTATGTCAATAAATCCCTCACCCATTAGATAATAATTTTATCACAATTTCTTAGAATTTATAACTTTAGTTCAATTATAATTCTAAGTTTTCATGGTTTAATTTGCATTGGCAAAACATGAATTTAGTTATTTCCCAAAATTTAACAACTTTTACTAATTCTTTCACGAATCTTGCTCAGTTATTTGGACTAACTGTAGTAAGTTACGTGATATATTCGATATACCTCTTTTGGTTTCCAAGAATAAAATGTACCTTTTCGAGCCAAATTCCAACTTGGTTTTAGAAAGTGTATTTTATTATTTTAGTATGTCCAACTATGGTGGGAGTTATGTCCTCATTAGTTATTATTTTATTTGGATTGGAACCAAATATTGATTATTTAGTATGCCCAACTAATGGTGGGGAATTATATCTTCATTATTTAGTTGGTCAAATCAATTGTGAGTACGTATATCATTAATTCTGCTGAAGAATATTTTAAGCAGTGGGACTGATCATTTAGAAAATGATCATTAAGATGCTCCACTAAAGATTCCACAAGTATCAATCTTGTATTTGTTCATATAAATTCATAAGTTCAAATTATTGAACATTTGGTTGTGCAACATATTTATGAAAATGTTGTAACAATATTAAAGAGTTTATTAGAACAAAACATTTAACTTGTGATACACTGTTATTTAATTAAATAAATTCTTTAGCATTTAATAGAGTCTATAGTTTCTTCAAAATTGATTCTGGGCCATTTTGGTTTGTAAGGCTCAAGACAATTTTGCAAGACATAAAAGTAAGATTCATAATGTTCAGTTCATTATAAAATTATAGACTTAGAGTTTTGGTTTATTGTCTAAGTTGTTGGAATGCTTTTATGACTAAACTATCTTTTGGCTATTTTGATGAGTGGGAGTGACAAACGTGTCAACTCCAAGCTCTTGGCTGTTAGAGGTAGTGCTTAAGTTAAGTTATAAACTAGTCATGGAACATAGTTAGCATTATGCTAACGTTAAGAGATCTCTGCTTAAGGCATAGTTAACATTAAGGATCATAGAGATCATGAAGTGTACTCTTTTGTACAATTTGGATGGTTTTCTCTTTTTAAGTTGTGCATATTTTATTTTGAGAAACATCCTTAAGGTATCAAGAATAAACGTTGGGTTTGTTCATAAAGGACTTAAAGTTAGGGAATAAAAATGCATGTGATACATAGAAGATATTACTCTGTCGAGTAGAGGACATATCGCTATGATTCACGTGTTTTGTTCTTTAATGAGAGTTATGCTAGTACTTGCACCAAGTGGGAGACTGTAAGACTTTTCCCTAATACAATATATATTATATATTGTGGGTTTTAATAATGTGGTGCAAGTGGACTAGGCCCATTAAGTTATAGGTTGGATTGGACATCTAGGTTTAGTCCAATATACTATTATGCCTATATAAAGTCTGCATTGATGGGATGCAGCATAGACAATTATATAGCACCTTAAGTTATGATACTCATACTGCTAAGAATATACAGTACACCATCTAGGGTTCTAAGTTAAGTGTGAGACAAAACAACTAACACCCAGTAGATCTACGATTCAAGAGGCAATACAACAAGGCATCAACTATGGCTGGAGATCAACATGACTTATGCTTCCGCTACTATGAGTTAAGTTTCTCGTAGATTCATTCTGTATATTTATGATCTTGCAACAAACCCCTTTCTCTCTTTCTCTCTTTCTCTCTTTCTTTGAAAATCTTCAGAATTCATTCTTTGCTCAGCTCCGCGCTGCCGCCAATTGCCTGCTCCCTATCCCTATGATCTTCTGCTTGCACAGGTGAGTGAGCTTTTTAATGAATAATTTTCTTACACTTAAACCTCAATCATCCTTCATTATATGAGCCAAAAAAACTGATGGATTTAATGCTCTTAATTAGAGCACACTGGACTCGCACTAAGACTCAATCAAGAAGTTTTGGCAAGAATTGTTCTTGTAACTTATATGTATAAAATTATGCTCATTTGAACACCCCTTTCGGAATAACGTTTTTATTTTATTCTATTTTTTTTTGTATGTTATGTTGAATGAAGGTGAGATAAAGATCATAAAGGTATTAAAAAATGGAATCCACTTGATGTCCTGCAGTTTTAGTGCGCGTATACTTTATTTCATTTTTTATTTCTTCTACCTTTTTCAGTAAAATTCAAAAATTGATCGTTTATTTTTACATTTGCCTTGAAAATTCGAAAAAAAAATTATGTTATGTTTAAAGCTCCTCTCTCCCCTTTCGGGGCAGTTTTTCCTGTTCTTACTTTTTTATTTTTTATGTATCAAGTGGACAAGAAAGAAAATAAAGTATTTAAAAAAACATGACCACTATCCAATGTTCTTAACATGCATGTGCACTGCACACACAAGTTAGACACTGTAGGTGTTTTCTAAAACGCACTCATGTCTCTCTTTTTTTCATTATTTTTTTAATTTAATAGGAAAGAAATGAAAGAATGAAGTGAACTCAATGAGAATATTTAATTGAAATAACA
>NXFB01000029.1:287499-297516 GCA_002525835.2 Ipomoea batatas | reverse complement strand
ATAATTTCACGGTAGTTCTTGTGTAGGTGCACACTAACTGAACTTAGGGACACGTATGGAGTTGCACCAAAATACGCACAATGTTGCATACTATTGCCAAGATCAATAGACGTAGATTGTCAACACCGATTCATTCTTTGCTTCGCTCTACACGGCCTCCAGCCACCTCTTCATTCTTTACCCTGGTGCCTCAAATTGGGTCACCAGAAACGCCTCCGTTGGATGAAGCTCGACAATTCTTCCAGTGATCACCCCGAGGAGGACGAAGGTAGCAATCAGGTGCAGCAAATTTCCCCGACTAAAGCCCCCATCGGTGGTGACGATGATACCGAGGCTGTCCGCTAGAAGCTGATGACTGATCTCCAGGCAGCTGTCGTGCACACTGGGGAAAGGGAAAGGACGGACGTCGTCAACAAATGGTGATAAGAAACCCTTTGTGGAGGACTAGGACTCCAACTCCGCTGCCACCTGCCCGTGGACTTTACGTACTCGCCGAGCTGGCGAACGAAATGGAAAAGTATAGAACTTAGCGCAGCTGCAGAAGAGTAAGTTTTCAATCGCTCTCTCCAAAGAAGATATTGAAGTTGATTTCACTGCCATTACAGGTGCCAAACCACCCAGAAAACCCGAGAATAGGACCAGAGCTGTTCAGAATGGGTTCTAGGCCTGAGAAGATTTTGAACCCAATTCCTACTTAACACAGTGAGTGAAAAGGAGGAAGAAGATGAATAAAGCGTTCGTAGTTTAAGAATGGGTTTTGCGTTTACCGTCAGTGATCAGGATATATGTTATCTCTGACACAGGCTGGAATACTAAATAGAATAAACATAGGGATCGAAAAACTCGAGTTTTCGGGACGAGCGACAACGATTTCGGAAAACCAGAGACGTAAATAACGGTTGGATAGCATTTGTATGAATAAGTAAATTATTGATTAAAAAACTTACTCACTCACCTTTGAAAGCGAAAAATTATAGGGACAAGGGAAGAGGTGGCTGGCGGCGACGCGGAGTGGAGCAAAGGTTGATGAATTTTAGGGATTTCTAGAGAGACAAAGGGATTTGTAACTTAATTGGGATAGAAAAGTTACCATGAAGTCTCTGTTCTGTAATATGTGTGTATATATCAAGGACGGGTTCGGTGGAAGGATTGCAAGTGTTTTGTAGTAGAGTAGAGACTAGAGAAGTGAGGAATGACGGGGTGGTGTGGGAGTGCGGTTAGGCCGGGGTGGTTGTTTTCTTTTTGGGTTCTTATTTGATTTATAGCCCTAAAACAAACCGAGTGAACGGATTCTTTGATTCACCTAATTCTCTTCACACTTAAATAAAAAAAATAGAAATTAAAAAGGCATTGGTGCACGTTACTGGGCACCAACACTGTCTAGCATGTGCGTGCAATTCACGCGCATGCTAAGGGCATTAGGTGCTGCCATGTATTTTTTTTAATATGTACTTTTTCTCTCTGGTCGATATATTCAACATTAAATAAATACAAAACAATAAAAATAAATAAAAAACTACCCAAAAGGGGAGGGGAGGGGAGAGGAGGGGAAAGAATGAGATTTATTACAAAACATAATTTTTTTTTTCTAATTTTATGCACAAAAAGTAAAAGAAAAACTTTTTCTCCAAACTTTAAGGAAATTTTTTTTAAAGTCACTAGTGTGCATGTGTGCAACAACGCTAGCAAGAAAGTGCACTTGCACGTGCTTGCTGAGATCATTAAGTGGTTGTCATTTCTTTTAAAAATACCTTTTTATCACTATTCCATCAGAGCTACCATTTCTAATAAATGAAAGTCACAAGTACAATTCTAGCAAACAACCTCTTGCACAAGTCTTAGTGCAGGTGGTGTACGCTGTAAGAGGATTAGATTCATAATTTCTAAAGCTCACCTGTACAGCCCTATTGTTTTATATCGATTAGACAATAAAATCAAAATTCATTTTGCAATATCAAATTTATCAAACACGGTATATGGATGGATGGAATAGAGGCATTAGAAAACCGGGTAATGATCTAATGCTTTTTGCTATCCCAATCTTCAAGGCAGTCAACATATTTATCATCATTATCTTCAACAACAATCTGAGTTGGTTCAACAATATCACCATTAACAATACGTCATAGCTTGCGCCCAATAAAAAAACTCATCATCACGTGTTGAGACCATAGGGTATAATTGGTCCCATCCAAAATTGTTAAAATATGACGAGAAACCTCAACTTTATCCATAGCAAAAAGAAGAACGAGATTGACAACTTTGATGAGCAAACAATAGACCAGGATAAGTAATAATAGAAGAACAAAGGAATTAAAACAATTGGGTTGTAGTAGTGGGAGGAGGCGGAAAATAACTGAGATAAAAAATAGTGCTCTGATACCATGTTAGAAACAATATAAATTGTATATCGTTGAGAATAACAAACCAAATTACATAGCTAAAATTAAAGGCAGAATATACGCTAACAACATATATAGTACATAATGCAGTGGATTCTCATCTTGCGAAATCAAACTTAATTACCAGAATCAATTCAAACTACTCGTGCTATCTCATCCACACCCCATGAGCAAATCCAATATTTTATTTAAAACCAACTAATTTCCTTCTAATTGACCTATAATTGGATTTTTTTTAACATAATACATAATGCAATAGATTTTCATCCTGCAAAATCAAACTTATTTACGAGAGTCAAATAGGCTAGTGCTATCTCATTCACACTTCATGAATAAACTCATTATTTTATTTAAAACAAGCTAGTTTCCTAGTGGATTCCCATCCTGCGAAAGCAAACTAATCAAACCAAAACTCAGGGTGTGTTTGGTTGACATGTTTTGGTATAAGGTATGTGTATTAAAGTGATTGTCATTGTTTGGTTGACAGGTTTTTAGAATACTATTATGGGTTTGGAATACCCCATTAATTGAAAAACTCATACATACCCTTAATAAATAAGGGTTTCATTTCCCTTTCCCTTTTCTTCCCCAACTATTAATAATCATTCACATTCCACCTTACTACCAAACATACAAAATACTTTCACCGAAACTCATTACTCTGATGAGAAAGTGGGAAGAAGAATGGTGAAAGCAAACAGAAGAAACGTAGAGAGAGAATGATCTGAATTGAATTACATGAATACCCTTGACTCCGTTTTCATCCTACGCCATTCTCCAATACCCCCGTAAGCTGGAGCATGCAAATCTTGTATGCCCAGCTTAGATACAAAGTGACGAAACAGAGACATCAGCAAAGGTTTAGTGAATTCATCGGCAATCTGATTCAAGGATGAAACGGATAGCAGCTTAACTAAGCCTTGGTTGAGCCTCTCTCGAACAATATGGCAATCAATGTCGATGTGCTTAGTGCATTCATGAAACACGTGGTTTCAGCAATGGCAACCGCAGACTTACAATCACAGAATATGGTTGCTGTTCTGGTTGGTGCGACATGCAGATCACGCATGAGGTATTAAGCTTAAAGAGGAAGACAAAGGGGTCAAAATCGTCCAAACATACAGATTTCGTCCAAATATGCCATTGCTCGGTATTTTGATCATATCTCAGCATAGGAATATCCAGATTAGGTGATTCTTGCGCCATTGGAAAGCCAACGTGAACGACGACAACTTTCATGAAGAACACAAAGGCCAATAAATATTTTTGGGGTGAAAAATAGCCAGGAAGGTAAAGTAGTTGCAAAGAGTTCCGGGAACCAGGAGATACACGACCACCCACACGGCTCGCGTAGGCGGCTGTGTGTTTTTTGGCTGATTTAAATTGAGAAATTGCATTTCTAGAGGGTTGTACACTACCACTTACATGGACGAAGTGGCCATGTGACTCGTGCTCTGTTTATATCTAAGCGGGATTGAGCTTTTTCAAATCCGTTTTCGACCCCGTTCGACACCTATGCACTCTCTTTCACTTTCATATTTTTAGGTTATATTAGGCTTAGATTTAGGTTCCTAAACATATTTGAAGCTTGTAATCTTGGATTTGAAACTTGGATTTCAAGATTCTACCACTCATTTCAATAGAGAAGCTTTCTTTCCTTTATCTTTTTCTTTTGCAAGATTTATGTTTATTACTTGTGCTTTTGTGTTCTTTATGCTATTTAGCCATGAGTAGTTAGTTTGTGAACTTGAGTTAGGATTGTATTATCTATTTTGATGCTTAAGTTGTGATTATTGTGAAAAAGGGGAAGAACCCCAGCCTAGGGTTCATGTGTTTATGAGAGTATTATGTTTGAATCTCGTTAATGTTCGATGTACAGATTCATTGGCGTATTTAGAGTATTCCTTGCCTCAACGAGAGTTGGGTGATGAATTCGTGTCACCTCTTGTATAAACCCGATTTCTTCCCATGAAAATAGGGGAACTTGGAGTTGATTCACCACAAAAATGGAGTAATTCCTTGTTCTAATCTTTGTTAATTTGCTCATGTGAGTGACTAATTATAGACTAAGATTTCTACGTGCATTCCCACTTGATTCCTTGGTTATTTGTTTTCCCTAACCCTTAGGTTGTTGAAGCATTTAGATGATAATACCCCCTAGCTTGATTCCTATTTTTTTATTTTGTATTTATCTATTGTCCATATGTGTTTGTTCTACCTTGTTGTCGTTTGCTTATAGCTTCTTGTTGATCTCCTTATACTTGTGCTTAGTTTTGTGATTGTATATTGTGTGCCATAACCCTCATCCCCTGAGGACGGCATTTCACACCCATATACTCACCATCACTCATTTTTACTACAACCATCCGTCTTCTGGTCGTTTCAAGCTTAACACCGATGCTTCTTTCTCTATCGCTGGGGTGCTTGTTTGAGGAACTCTCATGGTGCTTTGGTGGCGGCCCTGTCTTTTCCCCTCATAGCAGGCTCGGTGAAGTTCTTGCCTTGGACTATGCTCTGCGCAAGTGTGATTATGCTTCCAAATGGCCGGTTTCTGTAGAAGTGGACTCATTGCGGTTGTTTCCTTAGTTTCGTCTGACTTGGCTCGTACGTACTCCTTGGGTGAAAATGTCGAAATTAAAAATTTTCACTCACATTTAATGCTAATTTAATTTAATAGCATCCATGATGGAGAAACTAAATTGGCGAGTGAAAAAGTAATAGTTAGATGATTAATTTGTATAAAATAAAATGTTTATCCACATATCTATCTACAATACTAATAAGAGTCAAAGAGAGTTATGCCTAAAATGGGTATAAAAAATGGCGTTCAAATTATTTAGGGAAAATGACACTTTTTCCCCCTACGTTATGTGCTTATAACACTTTCCCCCCTGTGTTATTAAAGTGGCAGTTTTTCTCCCTCAGTTATTTTAAAAGTGATAGTTTTCTCCCTTGTAATATTAAATTGACATTTTTGCCCTTAAAAATAACCATTTCATTTATTTTTATTCTCCAACCAATTATTACTAATATGTATGGAAGATCACAATTCGATACGAACCTAATCGAACACTGTCGCAATTGAACTTAAATAGTATAGACGGTTACGGTTACGATTTAGAACCGAAAAAATAAAATAAAATAATTGTTAAATTTAGACTACTTTTAAATTAGAAATAAAATTATATAAATAAATAAATAAGTTTTGATTGGCGGTTCAAAATCGAAATTGGAACTGAACCGTACCGATTTATCAAAATAAGTGTTTGATCATTTTTACTATATATGACTGTGGTTAAGTTCCGGTTCACGGTTCAACAATTATTTAATTTTATTTTTCGGTTATGAATCGTGACCAGAACCGTCCATACTATTTCGGTATGATTGCTACAGTGTTTGGTTAGGTTCGAATCGAATCGTGATCATCCACACCTATAAGTAATAATTTGTTGGAGAAGAAAAATAAATGAAATAATTATTTTTAAGGGTAACCATGTCAATTTAACATTTCAGGGGGAAAAACTGTCACTTTAATAATACAGGGGGGAAAAGTGCTATAAGCACATAACATAAGGGCAAAAAGTGCCATTTTCCCAATTATTTAATCAAATGGATGGCTCAGGTTGTTTCGATTTATATTTTCACTTGAGATTTTCTAATTTATCCTTAATTATCTTATTATCCGTTAAATTTTTCGTTAAATATTCTATTTTCCGTTAACTTTTAACTTATCCATTAATTTCTATAAGTAAGGTTTTCGGTTCGATTGTTCAAACCTCATCCCAATCAAAGTTGGCATAATTATTAAACATATACTACGAGTATGTTAAGAGTAAATTATTCAAAAATAAGTACCACACTCTATTACTCTTATTAAATTAAATAATAAATTAGTAGTTTTTTCCAAAAAAAAAAACAAAAATTAGTAGTTACCACAAAAAAAATAATACATATGTATTTATTTAATTTATAATTCAATGTCTACAATGCCTTTATTCAAAAACAAATATTCATTATTAAAAAATTTAAAAAGAGATATAATTTCATTAGTTATATTTTCTATATTTTCTACAATGCAAAGATTCCATACCTTCAAATTTATTAATTAATTATATTCACTACATTGTTCAATGTTTTCTTTTTACACTATCTTGTAATTAAATATCAAAGTTATACTAAAAAATAATGTTATATATTTATTTAGCGATTATTATGTTAATAATATGGATAACAATTAAAAAAAAAAACAATTTAAAACCAACCATATTAACTACTTAGGGATGATTATTTTACAAAGAAAACATTCAAATAACACAATAAATTGATTTAAAACTCATTATTAAAAATGTCAATATACAGAAATAGAATATTGTGACACACTTGATGCATTGAAAATATGCTGACACTACAACATTGTTGGAATCATCATTCAAATTCAGAAAAAGAAGAAATTTGAAAAATAACTACTACTGCAGCATTCATTAATAGCTTGTATGTAAAATACTAATTGTGCATTCTTTAAATATATTAGAACTAATATAAATTTATAATTCATTCATTTTCTACAATCAACATGTTTGGATTAAAGACAAAATCAATATCGATCTTCACAACAAAAATAATTGGTATATAGGATTGAGTATTATCTCATTTGCGTAATGCGCGTGAAAAACTGTACTAGTATATAATTGATAAATGACAATAATCAAACCATCATTTTGAAAATTAACTCAAATAATAATATAACAAATTAATTAGTACAAACAAGCAATTCTTTTCATAGCTACCGCTAGAGAGACTTATACCATGTTTCGAAAAATATAGACTTATATATACCATAATATGCAGCCCTTGTTTGCGCACTCTTTTACTTTAGATATAACTTGAAGATGTGTTACACATCCACTTTTATCATCTTTTATATTTAGAATACTTGCATTGTGAGCAAGAATAATTTCTTAAAATTTCTGTCACTTTCTTGATTCACTCTTAACAAAATATGGTCCAAAGTAAGTCTCGAATCAGATGCAACTTTAAAAAAATGACGCGGTGACATTTTCGTAAATAACTGGAACTTTGGTGCACCTAGTTTCACTTATAAGTGCATCTAGTTTCACTTACAAGTGCAAGTAATTTACCTTATTAATATTCATGCACCTATTTTCGCAAATACTTTCACTCACAAATGCAAGTAATTTACCTTGTTTATATTCATGCACCTAGGTGCAACCTAGGTGCACCTAGTTATAACATTCAGTGTACCTAATTATAACATTAGGTGCACTTAGTATTGATGTCCACTGTACAATTCACTTGCATGGCACTTGTAATACATTTTACTTGCATCTACAATACATTTTACTTGCACTTGTGCAAGTAATTTACTTTGTTAACATTCATGCATCTGGTTGCAACTTATGTGCACCTAGTTATAGCATTAGGTGCACCTAGTTATAACATTAGGTGCACTTAGTATTGATGCTCATTGTACAATTTATTTGCACTTGTAATACATTTTACTTGCACGTGTGCACCTATTTTCACTTGCAGGTGCAAGTAATTTACCTGTTAACATTTATGCACCTGGGTGCACCTATGTGCACCTAGTTATAACGTTAGGTGCAACTACATTCCGGACACGTGGCGCGCTGTGATTCGTCCGCATTTCTTTCCTGGGCAGCCAATACACATTTGAACGCGATCCTATATATATATATATATATATATATAATCTTGGGAGTGAAATACTCAACCACAAGGAGGTAAACCAATTTAAATTGTTCATATCAATTAAGAAGGTCAATAGGCTGGAGTCGAATTTGAAACATTGTGGTTATCAAGATTTAACTAAATTTATCCGTACTGTATGTGAACATGTGAAAGCTATGCATTTTGGAGTTCTTATAAAAAGCATTTTTAAGGTTTATGTATTTTATTTATACAAGTTATGAACAATTGATCTTATATATATAAAGAAATACTTGTGGGGTACGTGCTTATCTTGAAAGCTAAATCTTTAATTAGTTGCATCGTAGAAGTTATGTTTTGTACATTGTGGGCACTGCGGAAAGTCTCTTAAAATCATTTTATCCATTATGATATAAATCTTCTATAATAGTTTCTATCCATTTTTCCCCTTTTGCTACTCATGTAACTTATTAATACACGTATACTAAACATCAATTGTCAAGTTGTGATGTTTTCATCCAGATATCAAATGTGGAGACTACAAATTAAAGTTCACAAAGTGGAGTAATTTTAATTGTGTCACCTTTGAAGTTGTGGTAACAATTGTCGGCCATTGAAGAGTAATTTACTTTGACTCTCTAATCTATTTTTTTTTCTTACTTAGTTCCTCCAACACAAACTTCTTCCTCACCCTTTAAAGAAAGTTTTATATATTCTTTCCTCACTCTCTAATTTGGTCAAAAAGTTGCATTATTGCATCTTTTTTCAGCAGCTTGAATTGCACTCTGATGATCAATAATCCCACCGTGAGCTATGCTGATGAAGTGTTGCTTTTTAAAATAGATATGAAGGACATATATTTGTAATACAATTGGAGCTTTGACCGTCGCCGTGTGTGAGTTTCACCCAATCTAATGCGGTGAACTCATTGTAAATACTAGACACTAGTTCTCTTACCTAATGGCCAGGTAGTTAAGTTACGGTGATTTACCCATCAACTATCATATCAGACCAGGATGTGGGTGCAAGGGAACTTAATTCGACTTTTGTAGGCAAACTAAGTAAAAGGAAATCTACCAATGACCTTTTGGTCTAGTAGTATGAAGTAGCTCTCCCATATGGGAGGTCATGAGTTTGTGCTTCAGTAGGTTAAAAAAGTAGATATGAACACATACTACATTAATACATTATTATGTAACAGAGTATGTAGTACTAAAAAAAAAAAATAAAAGGAATCTATCTTAGTTTTTAGCCATTTGCACATTCTTCTTTAGTGTTTCTTATTCTGTTTCTTAATACTGTATGGTAAGTGAAAGGAATTCTTATTTAAGGCAAAAACTCTTATAATACTGTTTCTCAAATTTTTATTCATGAGACGTGTTTGGTTTTTTGTAAGTATTACACATTCCTTTATACAGATTATATATACTATCTCTCAAGAGTAACTCTTCAACCTCTAAATATTATATGTTAATAAAAGTATTACATTTTTTATCACACTTTTTTACATTAGTATTATATCTTTCCTCATAATTAAATAACAATCAATTTATCAGTATGTATTTTTATTACACGTTCAATTCCCTCATAATTAGTATCAATCAATCAATTTATCCCTATTAGTATTATATTTTTCCTCATAAGTATTACACTTACCACCCATAAGTAACAAATGTGTTACACATACATCATCCACTTTTATCATATCATCTTTTATATTTGGAATACTTACA
Organism: Ipomoea batatas; assembly: GCA_002525835.2. Taxonomy (NCBI): domain Eukaryota; kingdom Viridiplantae; phylum Streptophyta; class Magnoliopsida; order Solanales; family Convolvulaceae; genus Ipomoea; species Ipomoea batatas. The sequence continues at coordinate 287,693 of NXFB01000029.1, read as the reverse complement.
TTGTGAGCAAGAATAATTTCTTCAAATTTTGGTTACTTTTATGATTCAATCTTAAGAATTTACGGTGCAAGGTAAGTCTATAATAGATAAAATCAAAACCACATTTTCTTTTCACTCTTCTTTTATATTTAGAGTGTCTTGCAAGCAAAAACAAAAGAGCCCTCTTGTTTCCTAAACTGTACAAAGGAAGTCTC
>NXFB01000029.1:235905-249260 GCA_002525835.2 Ipomoea batatas | reverse complement strand
GTATCGAGGAATGATTGGATCTTTGCTATACCTCACTGCAAGTAGACCCGACATATCTTACTCAGTGGGTGTATGTGCTAGATTCCAATCTAAGCCGAAAGAGAGTCATCTACTTGCCACGAAGAAAATTATTCGTTATCTCAAAGGAACAATCAATGTTGGATTATGGTATCCAAAAGAAGGTAATTTTGAACTAACCGGATATTCAGATGCAGATTTTGCAAGTTGCAAAATTGATCGTAAAAGCACCTCCGGAACGTGCCAGTTCTTAGGGGGAAGGTTAGTTTCATGGTTTAGCAAGAAACAAAACTCCATTGCTACAAGCACTGCCGAAGCCGAATATATCGCAGCAGGGTGTTGTTGTTCGCAAATTTTGTGGATGAAGCAACAGTTGAAAGATTACGGTATAAATTGCGAGGACGTTAGTATTTTCTGTGACAATACTAGCGCAATTGCGATTTCTCAAAATCATGTGCTTCACTCACGGACAAAACACATCAACGTACGACATCATTTTATTCGTGACCACGTCGAAAAGAAAGATTTTAGAATCGATCACATTCCCACGGAGAACCAAATTGCCGATATTCTCACAAAACCGTTGTGTGAATCTCGTTTTGCAACTTTAAGGCATGAGATGGGCATGATCGAAATGAGCTAAGTATCACTTTCCTATCCTTAAGCTCAATTTTATTTAATTATGTTTTTATGCTTAATTTTAATTTTTACGTGCCTATATGAGTATATGTGTTTTAATTGTTAATTATGTGATTAAGTGTGCATGATAATTTGTGCAAATATTGCACAAATTGTGCTTTAAATCTTTCGAAATGCATATTTACGTACAATATGTGCACAATGTGTTTTTAATTCTCAGATGGTGCATGATACGTATTTCCCATCCTTGTGCATTTATTTTCAAGTGTTCACATGCCTTTAGTCAAAGTACTGTAGAAAATCTTTGTTGATATCTTTGACATTTATTTTATCTTGTCTTGTAAGGCTATATCTTTGCATGTGTTTTGATAGGTGAGCATATGTGTCAAGTTTTTACCATCTTTTACTTTTACTAGAGTAGCTAGAGTAACAAATGTAAGAAACTAGTGTTCTTACTTGTCACTCAGAGGCACTCTAGAGAAAGTGAAAAGATTTTAAGACTTACACCTGTTATATGTCAGCATTGTTTTCAAACTTGTATTATTTTTAGCTCATGATTACGTGTGAGACTTGCTATTTGATTTTATATGATGTTTACGTGTCTCATATTTTTTTTATTATTATTCATCCCTATTCGAAAATATTTTTTTTGCATGTATCTTTTTTTTGCATGGATCTATTTCATCAGGGATATTCTTGAGCTGAAGCTACCGTTTTTACCCAAATACCCTCTGACTTGACCGAATTACCCTCAAGCATAAAAAGTCCACATTTATTTCATTAAGGGTATTTCTGACTTTGAACCCTCAAAACCCATTAAAAAGGAGGCACCTTTTCGGATTCCCCAAAATTTGAAAGCCAAAATCGAAAGACCCATTCCCCTTTCTCTTCTCTGTTTCGACAAGGAAGCCATAGCCGAAACTCCAAAACTTCTCAAACCCGAGTGTTTACTCATACCCATTCCGAAATAACCCCAAAAATGGCACCTATTACCCGAAAAACCTCTAAGAGAACCCCACCCACGGTTTCTACTAAGAAGATTGAGACCGGGCACTTGTTCGAACCCATCGACTTGGTGAATGCGGCCATTGACAAACAACTTGCTCAAGAGATCATTGATGGATTAGAGAAGTCTGAACTGTTGAAGGTATGCAAATATCAATTTGTTGGTATTTTTGATGATGCCGTGTGTAGTTTCTTTGAGCATGCCAAGTTGAAAAATGATGCTATTGCCTGCCGTATGTATGGAAAATCTGTGTCTGTGAAACAAAGTGATATAAAATGCCTATATGCTTTATATGATGAAGTTACAAGCTTTGAAGGGTATTTTTATGATAAGGACAGTTTTTGGCCTGTGGTTCGAATGGATGAGGGAGATGCCATGCCCAAATTTCCTGGATATAGGAAGGATTTTAAGTTGGAATTTGCTAAGTTGGGTGAAATAATTGCTAAGTGTTTGTTGAGCAAGTTAGGAGGTTTTGACCGAATCACCTTGCAAATTGCTAGAATTATGCATGCCGTGTTTAATGGTGTCAAGGTGGATTGGAGTGAGATTATATTTGATAGGCTTAAGAGTATGGTAAATAAGACCGAGAAACCGGGTTACGGGATGTTGATCGGAGAGTTGTTGAGAAAGAAGGGAGTGAAAATGGGTGAAATAAAACCGATACTTGCTTGCAAGTATTTGTTTAGGGTGAACATGAAGAGACCCGTTGATGAAGATGACCACACGTATGAAATCCCTTTGAATAGAGTGTTTAAGAAGGTTAGAACTTCAAAAGAGAAAGAAGTTAGCAAAGAAAATGTTACTCGAGAAGAAATGGAGGCAATTGAGGCCTTAGAGGAAATGAGTGGTAACATTGGAGGGAGTGAGCGTGTGGAATGTCAAAATAATGAGAGTCAATCTAGTGAGGGGGAAGGAAGAAAGGATGAGAGTGAAGGTGACCGTGTTGTTGAAAGGAGTGACCGTGAGGGTGAGGAAGAAATTGAGGGGGAAGGAACTCAAAGTATAGAAGAGCATAACTTTGAGGTTGAAGAGGATATTCAGGACCAACAAGAAGTGGCTGAAAGAGTTGAAGAAGTTGAGGAAATTGTTGGTGACCAACAAGTGACAACAAATGACCAACAAGTGCAACAAAGTGAGGCCGAGAGAGTAGAGGATTTTATGGTTGAAAATGTTGAGGTTGAAGCAGCAAATGAAGGTGATAAAGTGGCTGAAAATGTTGATGAAATTGAGGTGGCAGTGGCAGACCAAGAAGAAGAACAAAATGCAGTCCAGAATGACAGTTTTGTGGGTGATTTTCATGGTGTTTTTGAGGCATAACAAGATGATGTTGTGAGGGCTAATGAAGGAAACCAAGCTGATGGTGATGAAGTGGCAGAACAGGTGAACCAATCTGGAGGAGATGAGCCCCATACCATTCCAATCGAGGTCATAAGCAGTGATGAAAACTTGACTTCCGGACAAGACGACCCACAGGATGACTTACAGGATGACCAGAATGAATTCTCTAAGGAAAATTCGAATGATGATGATGGTGCTGGAAATGCTCACATTTTGAGGGCTTTGAACGATTTGAAGGAAGCAATCAACTCAACCAATAAAGCTATAAATTATCAAGTCTTTCTTGATAACTTTGCAAAGTTGGAAGCACAAATCGGTGAGATAAATCCTTTTGCCAAATCCTATCTAAACAAATTCATTAATGAATTGTTAGAAGCACTTGCCAAGGAAAGAGATGCAGCAGAGGAGCTTGCTAGATCACATCATCGTGAGAATATTCAACACAAGATTCAAACGGAGAGAATTGTGTACCACATGACAAATGAAGTTCTCAAACTCAAAGAGGCCGTGCACACCAACGTAGTGGAAACCGCAGCATTAAAGGAAGAGCTAGCCTTGGTGAAAGCTATGAATATTGCCTTGACCAAGAACATGGAAGAATTGATGGTGGTGAACAAGGAAATTCGTTCGGCGCAACGTGGTGAACACATCATCATCAAGAACATTTGGGATGCTACCAAATAGGGGGAAGAGTGAAAATACCCTCTCATTTTGGTATTTTGGAAGAAGAAAAATGAAGGTGGTGGCAGCGGCTAGGACTCACAAAGGACGTAGCATGGTATTGGACATGGTATGAAATATTATTTTACTTTGTGAATTATGACATTATGTACGTATGGGCTTACTTTGACTTTAACCGTGACTATGCTACCTTATGTTATATATTATGATATTTTGGAGATTATTATATTTCATTGCATTATTTTTTAGAAGTCATAATTTTTTTTAGACACACCTGAGTTTATTTGTAAAAATGCAATTTGAGGAAGAAAAATTAAAATTGATTTTTCGAAGAATTAGAACCTCAAATAAAATTGCATGATGTCTAGAAAGTGTCTAAAAATAAAAATTGAGTCCGTAGGTCCAATTTCTGTCAAACTCGTCAAATTGGCTAGTCAAATAAAATAAGAAAATAAAAATATCATTTTTTTTTTGAAAGACTAAGCCAAAATGTTCGGGTATAGGATTTGGTATCATCAAAAAGGGGAAAATTGTTAGGAATAAAATGTAATAGTTTTGATGATACAAATTGTAATTTTTATTAGTCTCCTTATTTTATTTTGAGTCTAGTGTACAATCTCCAAAGGTCCAAGTCTAAGTCAAAAGTCATACGAAATTTGAGGAGAATTAGACTTAATCAGCATATTGTTATTTATTAATTATATGCTGTGAAAATCATCAAAAGATGATATGGAAGAATGGACAAGGAGAGCACAGCACAAGCCAAAGGTCTCTGGTTCAAAACCCAGGATCAACATTTTATTTGGAGGATATGAGGACGACTCAACAAGGGAAGGAGGACAAATTTCAGGATAACAAAGTGAACAGTGAAGCTGGTTCGAATTAATTTATTCAAGAAGGAGAAAATGCTACTAAGGCCATTCTGATAATAAAAGAGATTTGAGAAGAATATTAACCAACGAGTTAATATGGAGTAATGGTTAGAGTATAAAGCATGAACCAGAAGGTCTAGTGTTCGAATCCTGAAGTGAAGAATTTATTTTAAGCTCATCAGGATGATAAAACAGAGGAGGAGGATGACCAGCAGGATGATACTCTGTTACATACTGGAAGTTACGGCCAGTACGTCCCTGGGAAAAAAAATCAGCGAAAAAATTCAAATCTTGGAGATAAAATTCCTAAGTGCAAATTTAATTTTTGGTAACATAAATTCTATCCAAAAGTAAATTTTTTGACTGAGATTGGAGCCAAAATTAAATATAACTTTGGGATAATATTTTGAAAATCCAAAATTAATTATTTGGAGACAAATTTCGAAATTTGATGAAGACCAACTTGGAGGTGTCGGTGAATTTTCGGTGATATAATTTATGCTCAAGCAAGAGTCACCGAAGGAAATATTTTANAAAACGATATTCTGGTAAATAAGTTTGATTTCACAAGATGATAATCCACTGCACTATGTACTATGTTGTCAGCGTATATTTTGCGATTAATTTTAGCTATGTAATTTGTTATATTATTCTCAAAGATATAAAATTTATATTGTTTCTAACATGGTACCAGAGCCCTATTTTTTTTGTCTTTGTTTTCTTCCGCCTTCTTCCACTACTGCAACCAAATTTTGTTTGCTCCTTTGTTCTTCTATTATCACTTCTCCTGGTCTATTGTCTGCTCATCAAAGTTGTTAATCTCGTTCTTCTTTCTGCTATGGATAAAGTTAAGGTTTCTTGTATTATTTGAACAATTTTGGATGAGACCAATTGTACCCTACGATATCAACGCTTGAAAGAGTTTTTTTATTGGACGCAAGCTATAGCATATTGTTAATGGTGATATTATTGTTGAACCAACTCAGATTGCTGTTGAATATAATGATGATTAATATGTTGACCGACTTGAAGATTGGGATAGCAAAAACCCATTCTTAAACAACGAATGCTTTATTCATTCTTAAACTGCACACATGTACACTAGTGACCTAAACAGAAAACATTCCTTAAAGTTTGGAGAACAAATTTTTCTTTTACTTTTTGTAATAAATCTCATCTCCTCCCCTCCTCTCCCCTCCCCTTTTGGGTAGTTTTTTTGTTTTTTTTATTGTTTTGTATTTATATAAAGTTGAGTCGACGAGAGAGAAAAAGTTCATATTATAAAAAATACATGACAGCACTTAATGCCCTTAGCATGCGAGTGAATTGCACGCACATGCTTGACAGGCCGGGTTGGTGACTTGGTGCCCAGTAACGTGCACCAATGCCTTTTTAATTTCTATCTATTTTTTATTTAAGTGGGAAGAGAATTAGGTGAATCAAAGAATGGGTTCACTCGTTTTGTATTTAGGTCTATAAATCAAATAAGAACCCAAAAAGGAAACAACTACCCCTAACCGCACTCGCACCCCCACCCCACCCCACCCCGTCATTCCTCACTTCTCTAGTTTCTGCTCTACTACAAAACACCTGCAATCCTTCCACCAAACCAGTCCTCGATATATACACACATATTACATAACAGAGACTTCGTGGTAATTTTTCTATCCCAATTAAGTTACAAATCCCTTTGTCTCTCTGAAAATCCCTAAAATTCATCAACCTTTGCTCCACTCCGCTCCGCCTCTTCCTTTGTCCCTATGATCTTCCGCTTTCACAAGTGAGTGAGTGATGAGTTTTTTAATCAATAATTTACTTAGTCATACAAATGCTATCCAACCACTCTTTACGTCTCTGGATTTCCGAAATCGTTGTTGCTCGTCCCAGAAACTCGAGTTTTCTGATCCCTATGTTTATTCTATTTAGTATACCGGCCTGTGTGAGAGATAACATATATAATGACTTGGAACGTTGAGGGAGAAAGAGAGGATCCTAATTCAACTAGGCCGCTATGATCACAACTTCAAATTGCCCTCGTGCCTCAAATGGGGTCACCAGAAACGCGTGTGTTGGATGAAACTCGACAATTCTTCGGGTGATCACCCCGAGGTGGACGACGGTAGCAATCAGGAGCAGCCAATTTCCCTGATTAAAGCCCCCATCGGTGGCGACGATGATATCGAGGTTGTCCGTTAGAAGCTTATTGTTCTCTGGGCAACTACCGTGCACACTGGGGAAAGGGAAAGGCTGGACGTCGTCAACAATAGCGATAAGAAACCCTTTGTGGAGGACGAGGACTCCAACCTCGCTGCCGTCTGCCCGTGGACTTTACGTATTCGCCCAGCTGGCGAAAGAATTGGAAAAGTAGTGAACTTAGAACAGCTGATTTCACTGCCATTACCGGTGCCAAATGTTGGTCCCGGTGGTAGCGATGTGAATCTAGAAGGAGGGGGGTTGAATAGACTCACAAGAAATTTTAAAACTTTTTGAAAATAAAGAGTTAAACGCAGCGGAAAGAGTATAACAAAATTTTATCTTTTACTTTGCACTTGAGTTTTTCTTGTAAAGGATGTTAGGTTTGAGTTGTGTATGCAATGCAATGCGTAAGGTAAATAGAGAGAGAGAGAGAGAGAGAGAGAGAGAGAGAGAGAGTTTTTATAGTGGTTCGGCTGTTAACTAAGCCTACTCCACTCTTCTTCACAACACGTGAAGGTTTGCACTATATTCCCTGTTATAGTACAATCTCCGTTACAACAAGCTCCTTTGATCACTAAGCCCGGCAGCCTTGTTGTGGTAGGTTTTTCAACTTCTTCCAAGTTTACTCCGCCTCTTTCTACTTCACTTGTAGAGATGGTTGAATAGGTGTGATAAATCTCCAACTTGGAATTCTTGTGCTTTTCTAACTTGATCAACTTCTTAAGCGCACGATAACTTCCAAACTAATCTGAATATAACTTAATAAGCTTGTGAATATCACACTGAAAGTTTTTCGCTTAAATGACAATATTTCGCGTAATTCAACCTTGTCAAAGTGAGATTGGACAACAGTATTTATACGTAGAATTTCAGATCCGTTGGAGGGAGATTGAAATTCAAAACCTATTGTCCAGTGTGTAATATCCAATGGGTAATGTTTTCTCCTTTTTCAGAATGTCAGTACTTTCTAGCCGTTTGTCCACTTTTGTACAAGGACAAATTGTCTTTTGTCCCTCAAAAAGGTGACAATCATTAAATGCTACTTGGGATCGTTGCATAGGACCCAAAATGACATTCAGTTATACCCATTATCAAGGCAATAGATAAGACAACTTATCAGAGAATGTCTTTGCCTTGGTTGTGAGAAAGAATGATTGACCTTATCATTCCTCTTAAACTCCTCGAGTCAATCACATTCTTGATTGCTCGGTTATAGAATCTTGACCCTTCCCGGATTTGGCCTAAGATCCTAGTCTTCGGTTCTTCGTGTCTTCGGCTCTTCGGATGAAACACTCTTCTGTCGAAGCCTTCATGTCTTCGGTATGTAAGACTCAGATCCTTAGTAAAGAAAGGATAGCTAAGGATTCGGTTACCTTACAAGACTAAGATACAAACATAAACTATTCTAAGACATTTACGAAAATTTAGGGGTCTCCTCGTATAGTTTTGGTATCATCAAAATCAACAACTCGGGGTTCCTAACAATTTCCCCCTTTTTGATGATGCCAACACCCTACATTCATTCCATTCGGCTTTCTTTATCCTTAAACGGATTTTCATTAAGTATGCCCGAATAGTTGAAGTTTTACATCTTAAACGAGGAGTAAAACAAAAATTAGATAACACACTCACGCTGATCCATATGAGAGAAGTCTTTTATATATGAAAAAGTTTCATACATCTTTGCAAAAATTTAAAACTGACAGAAATTAAAGATAGAAAGAAAGATCTTCTTATTTTGAGCTCTCGCCAGTCTTCTTCTTCTTCTCCTTTTTCCCAAATTTCATATTTTTGGAGTTGCATCATATCGTTGATTTCTTTCCTTGCTTTCACGGTGTCGAGACCTTGAATCTTGAAAGCATATTTACGGTGCAGCCTCAGCATCAGATAGTTTTGAACTACTTCTCCAAGATTTTCTCCCCTTATGACTCCCCAGTCCCACCATGCTATCAGTTCGGGAGCATTCATTCCATTAGAGAAACTTTGTTGCGTGGCACTTAAAATTTGATTTATGCCGAACATTTTGGTTTGCCCTTCAGCTGCTTTGGTTATCTTATTTGCTTCTTCAAGTTCCTTCATGACTTTCTCAAATCTCTTTTGTTCTTCCTGCTGAATTCGGAAGATCTCTTCATCTTTCTTCCTTTGCTCATAGATTCGTTCATTGTGATCTCGCAAGAAGTTGTGCCTATCCATGGGTTGCTTCTTATTCCAGAAGGGTGGAATGTTGCATTCTTCCCATTTCTTTCCAGATCCCTGTTCGTACGAGACATACTCGATAGGCTCTCCATTAACTCTTCGAGTCATCACCTTTGGCTCTTTGCTTTGTTTCTTTTGTCTTTTTGAGCTTGGTTCACCGCCTGTAGGTTTGTCTTGTGTTCTCTTCGGAGACGGTGAAGGAGATGGTGTTTTCCTTAAGTTTAGAATGTCTCTTCTTTGTCGTGAGATGTCATCAGCATCCCTCACAATAATTTCCTTTCCTTTGCAAGTAATCGGGGATGGCATTGACATTCCTTTCATCTCTTCCCCCTTGTTGGCATCATTTACCCCGATGAGTGTATCGACTTTGTTGCTTAGACGGTTGATGCAGACTTGCAATTCCTTTAGGGTCCATTCGAACTCACATACGAGAGACGCTGTCTCATTTTGGCTTCCAGAAACAGTCTCAAGTTTCGAGTAGTTTAAGTCAAGACGTTCCTTAATGAAGGCATGCTTCGTAACCAAATCACGCTGTATGGTCGTGAACTAAGTTATCGAATCCTTCAGGAACCCAAGAGTCATGAGATTTTCAGAGAAGGCATTATCAACCTTCTTCTCAAGAGCAGTGATCCTTTCGTCTGTATTGGATTTGGAGGGTTTCTTTTTCTGCCTTCAGATATCTTTCTTGATTTTGGTGACATACTCATTTAGTGATTTGAAGTGTGCATCGTGAGTCTTCGCCAATCCCTGTATAGCATTCAACAGAGAAGTAAAAGCAGAAGAGGTATCAATTATTACCTTAGAAGAATCCGAGCTCTTGGATGCATCAGCAGATGGACCATGACTGTCTTTAGAAAGTGCTTCCACATTTCCACCTTGAGCTAAGACAAGTTCTGTGCCTTCTGCATGATTTACGTCGTCGATTGGTGAGGCTAAGGTTTCGGGACTTGCACTTTTGGATGCTTCCAGGTTTCCATCCGAAGTGTAGACTGGAAAGACTTCTACCTCAACATCGAAAAGGTTAAGATCAGAGACAATCATTTCTTCATCGATAATCTGCAGGCCATCATGATTCGCACCTCGAGATGCTTCCAAGTTTCCATCTCGGGCTGAACTAGGACTAAGCAGAATTTGTGCGTCCATGGATTCGGTGGGAGTAGACTTCGGCTTATCAGAATGGTGCTGATCAGGTTCATCACTTACACGAGTAGTCTGAACTCCTGTACTAGAAGGATTTATAGTTCGAGAAGGAGGAACTTGACCTCCAGAGGGGTCATTGTTGTCATCATCATCATCATCATTGTTATCATCCTTATTATCTCGACATCCTTGATTCTGACAGGAATCCGAATCCTCAGCATCATCGTCATTTTGTTGACAACTCGGTCCAACATCTGGTCGAAGATCCTTTATTTCCGTTTGTGCTTGAGAGATGTTGTGAACTTTGGCAATCTGCATGTCTTCTAACATAAGACGTTCCCGAGGGGTTCGGTAGCCAACATTTAAGTCAACAGATTTGCCATACCGAGTAGTTTTTCCTTGGAGTTTTTCAGCGAAAACCCGTTCAATTACATCAGGCCGTGTGCCGTCAAATACTGATCTTGTCCCCATCCAATCCAATGCCCATTCTTCTTCTTCGGCCATTTCGCTAATTGTACTAGCTATAACATGAAGACTTGACATTCGCCATTCCTACCAGTTGTATATACGAGCAAGTTCTCGTTGCAATATCTCTTCGTGAGAGTATTCGACCATTAAGGCTTCGGCAGGAGGCATTTCAGCTTCAGATTCCTCAAGTACCAACTGCTGAGCAAGAGCTGCATCGACATTGATTTGTTGAGTGATGAGATCAGGATGAAGAACAAGTTGCTGATCAGATTTAGGACCATTAGGTTCGGGTGCAACAGATGGAAGCTCTTCAATCCGAATGGTTGATACACGTGGCCATTGTAAACAGAGATGTCGATTGACATAATCAAGAGCAATCATTATGCGGGCCAACGAACGGTTCATGTGCTCTGTGATTTGTCGTTGAACTGTTGCAGACATTGGTCGATAGGACTGATCACAGGCATCAACATCATCTCCTTTTGATTCTTCTTCGATCATGGTTGATTCAGAACCTGAACCATTTCTTTCTTGTGGGAAGGTGATCACCGGTTGTTGGACTTCGGGTGAGGGAGCAACAGGTTCAGCAACCGAAGGTTCGGGAGATGGTACTTTTTCTAAAACAGGTGGAGCAGAGATAGATCCAATTGGAGTGGATTTTGTCATTAGCCGAGTAAGGGGTGTGTGATCTTCCTCATTGCTATCTTCCCTGGAAAGATCAAGAGGAGGGGGAAGAACTCGGTGACTATCGTCAGGTGGAGAGTCCTTCGGTTCCTCTTCTGCTGGTAAAACAACAGTTTCATGTACCACTTCAACTTCATCTGCATCTATTCGGTCAGTCTTTTGCTTCTTTTTCGGACGTTTTAGCTGTTTGGCTTTTCTCTTCTTGGTTATATCTTTTGATGTTTTCTCTTTCTCCTCATGAGAGGATTCGGCCTCTTTGCCTTCGGTGAGTTCCTTCTCATGCGATCTTTTTGATCGTTTATGCTTCTTTGATTTCTTCTTCTGGGCAACTTCCATAGTTCCTGCTTTGCGCTTTTTAGAGGACTTGCGTGGCTCTTCCTCTTCTAAGGATTCTGTAGGCTTCGAGGATTTAGCATGTTCGGAGTGATGCGTAGAACCTTCCAAACCATGGCCTTTAGCCATTTCAGATTCCCCCTGTCCAACTGAACTTTTGGACGATCTGGAGTGAGATTTCTTCTTTTGCTTTTTCAAGGCAGCTTCCAGTTCATCTGCCTTTCGTTTGAGGTAGTTCGGTGGCTTTGAGGTCATGTGGTAATGGTTTCGGTGCGATATAATTCCCGCACGTAACTTCACTTTCTTGTCCTTCAGTATAGCACTTATCATGAAACCAAAACCAAGAACTTTAGTAATCCATCTTGTCGTAGGATTGATACCTGTTTGAATATTGTCTAACAGAAAGTCAAATATTACCCTTGACCAATCAACAGGGTAATTTTCCAGGAGGGCACACAACATACGCAACTTTTTATAAGAAATGTCATCGGTTCCAGATTGTCTACTTTCAACAATCTTGTTCAGAATATCCACAACAAATTCATAATCCATCTTCAACATTTTCTTCTTCAAAACAGATGGAAAAGATGAGGATTGTGAGTGACCTTTCATCTTCTTCCACATCTTTTTCCTGCTAAACTCTTTCTTAGAGTAATCTGGATGAAAACCATCCCCACAGATAGGAAAATCAAACACTCTCCTAATGTCGTCCGGAGATATCACAACCTCAGTGCCATTTACCACAGAATGAATTTCATCAACTCCATCAACAGAATGTACTTCAGCATTAATGTAGAACTGCGTTACATCAATGGGGTACCATGCTTTGTGATTAAAAGTAACAAACTTTAGAAGGTTACCGTCCTCAAGGCACTGCACAACGTGTTTTCCAAAGTCTTTGTCAAGAACTTTATCAATGAAACCTTTCACATCTAGCATCGAACCTGCTTTTACCATTCAACCGCCTGACTTCTGACCTTTAACGGAAGTGGGGAAGAACTTGAAGATTTCCACATCTTCGCATGGTCTGGGTATAACTTGTGGGGGTTTGAACGGTTCCGATGTCTTTCCCGGTAAGGGTGAGGGCTTTGGCGGTGGACCATGCCCAGTAGCAACATCGTCGGAGGATGAACTTGAGCTTTCCGACGAAGAACTCGATCCAGATGATGACATGATTTCAAGTTTAGGTGGTTCTGAGAAGGTTTTAGGGTTTAGACGGTAACGGTGCTTTTGGGAGGGTAAAAGGTAAAAAGTGAGGGTATGAGAGGTTTATATGTGGTAAGGGATAAAGAATCGGGTGTGTCGGGTTATTTCATCAAAAGTGGGTCGTATTTATGTGTAAGAGACAAAAACCCTTAAATGCCCTTTAATGAGGGGGCAAAAATGGCATAAAGCCGTATTTCAACTTTGGACTGATAAGGGCAGTTTCCCATGAGATGATATGGCTATTTAATGAGGTGAGAGAAAACTACTCATTTTGTCATCACGTCTTGATGTCCCGTCCTTTCATGTCAGGCAGTTCAGAGAAGGTGGAGCGTATTCCTCGGCATGTACTTCGAATAGGGTCCTGACACGTGTACACACACGATCCCACGTTTTCAAGTTGATTGTGTTCAAGAAGCTTATTCAGCAAGATATATTTTCAACCCTTCGATTATGAGCAGTGCATCCGAACAGTTGAAGATTAAGGATTCGATATCTTTAACCCTTCGGTCAGTGAGAGTTCGGTTGTCATATATTGCTTTGTGCGTTAGCAGTCTTCGGTATACTATCATCCTTCGGTA
>NXFB01000029.1:201648-214870 GCA_002525835.2 Ipomoea batatas | reverse complement strand
GGTTTTCTAATGCCTCTATTCCATCCATCCATATACAGTTTGCTAAATTTGATATTGCAAAATGAATTTTTGATTTTTTTTGTCTAATCGATATAAAACAACAGGGCTTGCACACTATTATCAACTGCTCACCACTCTCAACAACCTTAGACACGACTCAGGACAATCTGTTACTGATTTTCTTATCACCTTTCAGCCTATATGGGATCAATTGACCCGATTTATGATAAGTGTTAGATCACTATCATCTTATTCATGTTCTTATAGTTCTTCGTCCTGAATATAAATCTGATCGAGTTACTCTCTTACATGCCATCCATTACTTACTTTCGATGAACTTTGGATGTTGCAATTAAAGAACTTCTATTTGAGGAGATACGCTTCGGTTTAACCAAGCCTTCTTCGATAGATGCTTGCTCTAGAACGTTATCACTCCATCACACTCCATATCAGGCTCTCGATTTTGTAAGAATTGTTGCTCTACTAGTCATATTTTCTCTACTTGTTCTACTATTGAGTGAAGGTACATACTGTTATAGACATGGTCATATTCAAGAAAATTAATCAACTAGTTATTTAGGGACTGTTATTTTGATATCTTATTTTGGATTGCAAGACGTTGGATGCAATGATCAACTCTATTTTGGTTTGTTATTTTCAATTGTAATATTTTGGTTAGTTATTTTGATATTTTATTAGTCATTTGTTAATTATATTGAAAATTGTTATTATAATTGTTGGTATATTTAAACAAATATACTAAAATACGTAATTATAGAATTCTGTTCATTTTCTGCTCATTTTCTGGAAAATGAACCAAACACACAAAGACAATTTTCTGCTCTGCAGCCAAACACAAGAAAAGAAAATGATTTCTGAAAAATGACTCATTTTCCAGAAATAATTTTCCTGCTTTCCAAACACACCCTTAGTGTCACTGTTTGTTTTCTTCTCATGGTTGTCAAGTGCAACATCTTTAGACGGGCCAAATTTTTGTAACATTACTTTGCACATTTCTTAGCACATTTCTCTATCAAAGGTACCCTTTTGGATGGTCTACATTTCTATGCGCATTCCACATTAACATTGTCTGTCTACTCTGATGTTGATTCGGCTATAAACCTTACTGATTGTCGTTCAACAACTAGTTATATGTATTTCTTATTTTGGATGATTCACTCATTTCATGATATGTAGCGTGGTCAAGAAAGAAAAAGTACTTAAAAAACACGGGCACCATCCAACGCCTTTTGCATGCACGTGTAGTGCCAAACAGTGTTGGCACTTATTATACCATGCACCCATGCTTTTTTTTTTTTTGTATTTAATTCGGAAGAGAATTAACTGATAATCAATAACGAAGGAATGAAGCAAATTCAATGAGAATATTTAATGGAAATAACAACGTAACCCTTTCCATTCTCACTCTTTTCAAATAAACACTACTACAGAAAATACTTTTAAGTTTTGTTTTTTTACATACAACGTCAGTTATTTTTCGACATTGTTCTCGTCGACGTAGTATATAAATGATACGACGTTGGCTTTATAAAACTGACGTCGTATGTAATCTTTTTAAAAAAAAATAGGATACAACGTCGATTTTTTAGAAAGAACCAGCATCGTATCCCATTTTAATTTTTTTAAGAGTTTATTACCAAAATGATCCCTCGAATATTTTGAAATTACCAATTTGATCCTCAACAATTTTTCTTGACCAATTAAGTCCATCGACTTTGAAAATTTTAACCGTTAAATTGTGACCAAATTGGTAATTTCGCAATAGTCGAGGGACCATTTTGGTAATAAACTCTTTTTTTTAATAAAGAGATATGACGTAAGTTTTTTAAACAAACCGTATCTTTTAAAAAATAAAAAATAAAGATATAACGTCATTTTTTTTAAACCGACGTTGTATCTCTTAAAAATTAAAAAAAAAAAAAGAAAAATAAATTTGCAGTATGAACAATTGAATCCATAATGAAAGAAAAAATACAGGTTGAACAATTGAACATCATCGCCATTGTTGCAAAGATCACATGCCTTTGACAACCAACAATAAGGATCGAAACCAACAATAAGGCCTTTGACAACCCAGCACCCATGTCGAACCGTCAGCAACGCTCAAAGCCGCCGTCTATGATCAAAGACGGCAGCAACAACTGTGGTTGCGATGAGTCCAACCGCCCGCCTTCCTTCGATCGAAGTAGTGAACTCCCCGTACTTGACGATATCTCGCCAAAGCCGCGTGTGGAGCGGATCGAGAAGGCCTTCCCATTCCCCGCAGCCATGGAGGTCACGCCATTTCACCGATATATCTTTTTTGGGGGACATTAATCGAGCCCCTCTTCGTGGCCCTGTTAGAGCCCCTATTCTTCTTTTGAGTTTCAAAAGAAACATCTTTGTAGGTCTTCAGATCTGCGATGAAGAAACATCCTTTTACAATGGTTTGTCTGTTGCCCGCCTCAGATCTGTCTTCGGATTTGTCATGCGTCTTCAGCCGCCTACTTCCACCGCCTACTGCTTCTTGCTCTCTCCGCCGTCGACCTCCGCCACCGCCAACTCCATCACCCTTCAAATTTTGTATACGAACCGACATAATATTTAACAATAATTTAAAAAAAATTGACAACATACAACGTCGGTTCTCTATATATTGGATATTATATTTTAAAATTTATTTTTCCCATTTCTATATCATTCTATTTTTTTAAAAAAAGTAGAACATACGATGTCGATTCTTTGATGAACCGACGTAGTATGTCAATCTAATTTTTTTCAAATAGAAGATACAACATCAGTTCTTCGATGAACTGACGTCGTATGTCATTATTTAAAAAAAAAATTAGACCATACAATGTCGGTTCTTCGATGAACCGACGTCGTATGTCATTATAATATTTTTTTTTAAATAGAACATACGACGTCGACTAGTGACTTTAAAAAAAAAAAAAAAGAACTCTCATGGTATATAGTCTTGGTGCACACATGTAGACTACAGACTTTTTTTTTTAAAAAAAACATTTTCCTTAAAATTTGGGAAAAAAGTTTTTCTTTTACTTTTTGCACATAGAATTAGAAAAAAATTTATGTTTTGTAATAAATCTCATCCCCCCCTCCCCTTTTCGTTAGTTTTGTTTTGTTTTGTTTTTTTATTTTTTATTAGTGTTTTGCGTTTATTTAATGTTGAGTCGACGAAAGAGAAAAAGTACATATTACAAAATGCATGGAATCACCTAATGCCCTTAGCATTCGTGTGAATTGCAAGCACATGTTAGACAGTGTTGGTGCCCAGTAATGCGCGCTAATGCCTTTTTAATTTCTATATCTTTTTTTATTTAAGTGGGAAGAAAATGAGTTGACTCATGAAAGAATGAAGCAAACTCAATGATAATATTTATTGAAAATAACAATTGTTAGTATGGTAAATTGGCATATGAAATAAAACGAAATTGATTAGTGAAAATAAGCATATGAAATCAAGCAAAATTACTGTGTGGGATTGGTATGTGGGAAATAGTGTATGAATGCGTATGTAAATATGAATTATGCAAAGTGAAAGGGAAATGAGAAAAAGAAATAATGGATGCATGCGTCATGTGTACGTGTAATTGCGTGTGGAATGTGGCGCAAAAAGAGGTAGTGAAATGCATGGACAAAAATCATGAAATGGGATTACGCAAATTGTGGAAATGAATTGCAATGGTTGATCGTGGAAATCGTGACCATCATGCGTCAGTGGATTAAGGAGAAAAAGAAACATCACAACATTATAAATAGGCAATTTTATAATGTAGAAATTGAAGTTTTTGAAATACAACGACAAATATATTATCAAGAATGTGCTGCGTAAAAACTTAAATACAGGAAAAGATTGGTGTACTATCTGGAAAAATAAGCTCCACGCGTTGTATTAGTACAAGTTGTATTAAAATCCAGGTTGGTTACAATTTGTTTAATTGGTAGAATTAGTTCAAACTGTACTTATAAACTTTTTCATAGAGTTATTTTATGAGATTAATGTTTAAATAGGTGGTAGACATAGTTTTGTAATTCGTTGAACCTTGTAATTGTAAAACTAGCGGGTGGATCTTAAGTGAAAAAGTTTTTGGGCGTGGCCCCAAAAATTAGGAGGTGTTCGATTGTGTACTTATTTTGGCACTTCTTTTATGGCTTAATATTTTGATACATATCTGCATTACATTATTTTCAATTGGTATCAGAGCGGTGTCGCTTAATTGGCTAGCGAGATCCTAGGGTTACTCGAGTGTTGTTTTGCAGAATGGAAGAGGGTGCCTCAATTTCACTACTACCATTATTGAAACGAGTAAGTAACTATGTTTATTGGAAGGCCATGATGAAAGCATTTATAAAATCTTTGGATGAAGAATGCTGGGATGCTGTTGAAAATGCTTGGACTCCACCCATGATGACGGTCGAGAATGCAGAAAAAAAAAACCCCCTTAGCCAATTGACAGCAAATGAAAAGAAATAGTCATCAGCAAACAATATGCACTACAAGAAAAATGCTCATAGACAACATCACAAAGACAACGGTTTTTGACAAAAGTGTTGTCGTTTGTTTAAAAGACAACAGTTTTGTCCAAAACTGTTGTCTTTCATGCAATACTTTTACCAAAGACAACGGTTTTTACCAACCGTTGTCTTTAGTGTGTTGTCTTTGCTCAGTCTTTATTTTTAAAAAGACAACAGTTTTAATTTATTTAAGTGTTGTTGTTTGTGTGTTGTCTTTAAGTGCAATTGAATACACAACACTTCAAAGACAACGGTTTTATTAAACCATTGTCGTTGCACGCTGTTTAGTTTTTTTAAGACATAGTTTATGTAACCGTTGTCTTTGGTATGCTGTCTTTAAGCGTATTTAATGCACAACACTACAAAGACAACGATTTTTAAAACTGTTGTCTTTTCGCACTTTTTTTTTAAAGACAACGATTTTATTTAACCGTTGTCATTTGTTTGTTGTCTTTAAGCACACTTGAATACACAACACTACAAAGACGACGGTTTTTTAAAACCGTTGACTTTGCTCAGTGTTTATTTTTAAAAAGATAACGGTTTTATTTAACTATTGTCGTTTGTGTATTGTCTTTAAGCGCAATTGAATACACAACACTACAAAGACAATGATTTTATTAAACAGTTGTCTCTGCACGCTCTTTTTTTTTTTTGTTAAAGACAACAGTTTTATTTAACCGTTGTCATTTATGTGTTGTCTTTTATCACACTTGAATGCACAACACTACAAAGACAACGATTTTTTTTTAAAACCATTATCTTTGCTCAGTCTTTATTTTTAAAAAGACAACAATTTTATTTAAACGTTGTTGTTTGTGTGTTGTCTTTAAGCGCACTTGAATATACAACATTACAAAGACAACGGTTTTTAAAAACCTCTCAAGAACCGTGAAATATTCCCATTGATAAGGATGCTCTTATTAACAATCATTTCAGTGATTACTGTATAATTAAATTTTTTAGAATTTGAATTTGTTATAATTATTCGTAGTGATTAGATAATAAGTACTTGAATTGTACAATTTTTTAGTTAACCTGTAACTTGAACAGTGATAAGATGAATTTAATTTGTTCAGTAAGTAATGTCTCTCGTGAAAATGCGAATGTAATTTATTTTAAAAGATGAAAAAATATCAGTAAGTAATATCTCGTGAAAAACAAATACATTGCGTTAACACCTATTTGACTACAACAACCTAAGAGGCTAAGACACAAAATTATATTGTGTTCTGGACCTAAAATGTTAGAAATATAATAAAATTTTGGTAAAACTCATTTAATAATGTAGGTATAATGCATTTGAAATATAAAAACCGTTGTCTATCGGCGTGACTTTCAACAACGCTTGTTTCAACAACACTCAATAAACAACGATTTTTAACCGTTGTCTGTGCTCGCGACTTACAACAACACTGATTTCAACAACACTCAATAGACAACGGCTAAAAACAGTTGTCTTTTCTATAAAAGACAACGGTTAAAACCCGTTGTCTTTGCTCGGGACTTACAACAACACTGATTTCAACAACACTCAATAGACAACGGTTAAAAATCGTTGTATAAAAGACAACGGTTAAAAACCGTTGTCTTTGTTCGGGACTTACAACAACACCGGTTTCAACAACATTCAAAAGACAATGGTTTTTAACCATTGTCTATTATAAGAAAGACAACAGTTAAAAATCGTTGTGTTTGCTCAGGACTTTTAACAACACTGGTTCAACAACATTTAATAGACAACGATTAAAAATAGTTGTCTTTTCTAGAATAGACAACGGTTAAAAACCGTTGTCTATGTGCGTGACTTTTAACAACAACGGTTTCAACAACACTCAATTGACAACGGTTAAAAAACTGTTGTCTTTTCTAGAAAAGACAACGGTAAAAAACCGTTGTCTTTGAGCCGGACTTACAACAACACCGGCTTCAACAACAGAAAATTTACCTCAAAGACAATGGTTTTTAACCGTTGTCTATGTGCATTTTTCTTGTAGTGATGGTTATGAATGCTATTCACAGTGCATTTGGACCAGATCAATTTGTGTTGATCTGTGCCACAGATATTACAAAAGTTGCTTGGGATGCACTTATGAATCATTACGAAGGTATATGATCCGTCAAAATCTCAAAATTACAATTGTTCATGACCAAGTATGAAAGTCTGAGAATGGAAGAAATTGAAACAATATCTGAGTTCAGTGCGAGGGTAAAAAACCTGGTAAACAGTGTTGGAGTACATTCACAAGAAGACAAAAGAGTTGAATTATTCCTTTCCTAAATCTCCACTAAGTTCGGTACGTGGCTTTAGTCCACTACGTGATCCACCTTTCTAGCTAATTCTTTGGCATTAATATGTGGTCACAGTGGACTTGGTGGTTTAATCCTACACTATAAATTGCTTCCCCTTGGTTGAAGAGAGGTACAACGAAATTAAGAACTTCTCCTCTCCCTTTCTTATTCTCTATAGTCTGAGCACATAAATATAATCTGTGTTGCTAGTCGGGAGCATTCCGGACCGTCGCCGGAAATTAAACGCTTTTAAGGCAGTGTTTAATAACACGGCACAGATTTTCTTAAGCCCGTTTTTGCCCTTATTTCCTAAAGTTTGTCAATTTCGGTTGACGTTGTGTACCTATTTCCCAACAGTTAAAAGCGTTTAATTGCAACAGTCAACCTTTAGAATCGATGGCTCCTACTGTCATACCCGACCTATCCAAAATCGTTGCCCTAGATGGAAAAAACTACGAAAGGTGGGCTCAAAGGATGCTTATTCTTTTCCAACAACTGAAGTTGGTTTATGTATTGTTCTCCAATCCACCCGAACCCACTAAACCAATATTCCCTTTTGTTGGTCAAGAATCGAGAGAAGTAAGCCCCGAACCGGATTACACCCCCGGACAAGCATGGGGTGTAACACCGATGCAGTTTGAAGATGACAACATTGCAGCCAGACGACATCTTTTGTCACAGATGAATGACCAGCTATTTGACATCTATGTCAAAGAAGACTCGGCAAAGATCATTTGGGAAACACTATCAAAAAATTATGGTGAAAATGGTGCTGAAAGTCAAAGAGTCAGAAACAACAGGAACAAAAGGAGTAGAAAAATCAAGAAACTCAAAGGAATCTGCTTCGTGTGCGGTAAGCGAGGACACCGAGCTTTTCAATGCTATTACCGCAAGGGCAAAACTAGTGGAGGACAAAGCTGAACCAGATTGAACCATAGATCAACTTGACAAAAAAACAAGATGAGTATAGCATTCCCTTAAACAGTAGTTGTTTTTGAATAACTCGTTTTTGCTCTAGTTTTTGGTAGCTCGCATAAAATGAGATAGTAGTAGTACTAAATGTTAGTTGAGTTGTCTAAATCTTGTGATACATGTTAGTACTTATTAGTGTGTTGATAAAATGTAAAAGTCATCAATCTTGAATACTCTGTCTAGGAAGGTGGTTTTTAAGTAAACTTTTGTTTCACCACTCGACCTGGGAGTATCTAAGAAGTAGGGGTTGATCATGCAGGCTAGTGAAGCGCCACTTGATCCTCACCTGAAATGAGGCTGACTTTAATATGTTGTTAAACATTCAAAGCCTTGCAATAGATATTGCTTAAGTAGTGCAATAATAGTGTTGTGTAATTGCCAATTTATAAGTGGGAATTCTTTTTTTGGAATAAATATGAAACTTGTATAAATTTGCACTACATAAGGCTATATATGAGCTATGTAGTAAAGAGAAAATTGTGAAGTTGAAATTCGTGTAAATAAATCTTTCTCCAATGCATGTCAGTTTGGATCTTTGAGTATGAGATCTAATGTTCTCAAGAAAGTATGTATGATTGTGATGTACAATCTTAAGCAATATGCAATAAACATTATCTCTATAATGTGCTGACAATGAGAGTTTACACTTATTATTTCAACTCTTAATTGAACCTTTTTGAAGATCTATGAAGGTTCTTATATAAAGGAAAATCCCAGTGGTTTGAGGCAACCTATTTGGTTGAAATATATTCCACTATTAAGTGTGTATTAACCAAGTACTTAATTGCTATAAAGTCTGCATAGCACACTATGCTCTGGGTAAGAAAAACAAATGTTTTGAGAAAATTATTTGTAAGTGTTGCATTGTGGGGGAAATTAATTCTGTACATTTCCTTTTAGAAGCTTGTATGTTGTACTTAGAACAATGTTTCATGTTAAGCATGAAAATCTCAAGGGAATTACTTGTGAGTAAATAAATAACGTACATATCAAAGTGTATGTAAGTTTGATCGAGAATATCAATTTACTTTATAAGAAAAGACTAATTATGATATTAGTCGCTGAATTATTGGGATGAACTAAAACCCAAGAGGTGATGAATTCGTGGTGGATCCCACTTTTGTGCTCAAACGAAGCCATGGAAAGAATCACAATGTAGTACACTAGTTGGTCATTCCAATGATCTGTGTACTGGTGAGGTTGAGCTACAGCTCTTAATGAATTTATAACCCTATGAGATGGGTGGTCCTATTGAGACGGACTTAATGAATTCACCGCTTAATAATTGAAAGAATGAGCATAAAATGCTCTTAATGATTTTACACCCCAATTTGGGTAGTCTATATTGAGATAGGCTTAAAGAAATTACCTACTTAAATGGAAAAGGTTAACTACCTTTCTGAAAGATAATGAGCTATCTTTCTAGAGCACTCATTGGCATCCGAATGTCCAATTGAATAAAAATATATGAGAAGCATGATGTTCTTGGTGAACTACAAGATGTATGTCTTTAACTACTCTGTAGCCTTTAAAGGTGGTCTATATTGAGATAGACTTGACAGAGTTAAATGTCTATATTGAGAGGCTGAGCATAAAATGCCTTTAATAATTTCATTTGGATGGTCTATATTGAGATAGACCTAACGAAATCACCTACTTGAGTGAAAAGGATTAACTGCCTTTTATGAAAGATAGTGGGCTATCTTTCTAGAGCACTCATGAGCATTTGAGGTTCAGTGATAAGTGGATATGTGTTCACAATGTGTGCTGTAGTCACTTCGTGAGAATTTCACCAAACCAATCTTGAATAGTTTAATCAGCTATGGAAGTAAAATACATAGCACTTGGTCTACCAAGCCAAGAAGCTGAGTACGTGGTTAAGAAATATGTTAGTAGATGTGCAGTTGTGGGGGAATCACACAACTTTAGCACCTATGCATTGTGATTCACAAACTGTTATTTGTGAGGAAGAATAGACACATAAGAGTTAGACATGTGTCTATAAGACAATTAATTGTTAACGTGGTGATCACAATGGAACATGTGAAGTTCGTTACGACTTGCAAAATAGTCATAATTCACTCTGTAGCCTAGAATGGGTAGTCTATATTGAGATAGACTTGACAAGGGTAAAATTTTATATTGAGATAGACTTGACGGGGAGTTTGAGATAGTTGATGTGTGCATTAGAGTTCAAAATTTATCTAACCAAAGAGTTCAAGATTCACATCATTCATGGGAAGAAAATTACACAATGTCACTACGTGTTAGTTCAAGAACTAAGTTCACTCACATCAAAGTCAACTTTTGAGTATTGATCAGACCTTTTCCTTTTGCCTGTCTTCTTTTGAATGTGTGGGGGATTGTTGGAGTACATTCACAAGAAGACAAAAGAGTTGAATTATTCCTTTCCTAAATCTCCACTAAGTTCGGTACGTGGCTTTAGTCCACTACGTGATCCACCTTTCTAGCTAATTCTTTGGCATTAATATGTGGTCACAGTGGACTTGGTGGTTTAATCCTACACTATAAATTGCTTCCCCTTGGTTGAAGAGAGGTACAACGAAATTAAGAACTTCTCCTCTCCCTTTCTTATTCTCTATAGTCTGAGCACATAAATATAATCTGTGTTGCTAGTCGGGAGCGTTCTGGACCGTCACCGGAAATTAAACGCTTTAAGGCAGTGTTTAATAACACGGCACAGATTTTCTTAAGCCCGTTTTTGTCCTTATTTCCTAAAGTTTGTCAGTTTCGGTTGACGTTGTGTACCTATTTCCCAACAAACAGTGCACAAAACTTGGGTGAACCATTTGAGGAAGAAAAAGTGGTTCGAAAAGTTTTGAGATCCTTACCCCCGAGGTTCAAGATGCAAGCTGTTGCTATAAAGCAATCAACAGATCTAAAAACTCTAACGTTAGATGCTTTAATGGGAAAATTGTAGACTTTTGAGTTGGAAATGGAGGAAGAAGATAGGTACCTGAACAAGGACAACAAATGAGTTGCATTCGGAGCTACGGCACCTGTAAGAGCTAACTCTGATAAATACAGAAATGAACGACGTCATGTGTTAGGAACCTCGAGTCTTTGATTTTGATGATACCAAAGCGCAAGAGGAAACTCGAGTTTTACGATCCCTATGTTTACTCTATTTAGTATTCCGGCTTCCGTGAGAGATAACATATATAATGACTTGGAACATTGAGAGAGAAAGAGAGGATCCTAATTCGATAACTAGGCCGCTATGATCACAACTTCACATTGCCCTCGTGGCTCAAATGGGGTCACCAGAAACGCGTCCGTTGGATGAAACTCGACAATTCTTCCGGTGATCACCTCGAGGAGGACGACGGTAGCAATCAGGTGCAGCAAATTTCCTCGACTATGATATCGAGGTTGTCCGCTAGAAGATGATTGATCTCCAGGCAGCTGCCGTGCACACTGGGGAAAGGGAAAGGCTGGACGTCGTCAACAATGGCAATAAGAAACCCTTTGTGGAGGATGAGGACTCCAACCCAGCTGCTGACTGCCCGAGGACTTGACGTACTCGCCCAGCTGGCGAAAGAAATGGAAAAGTAGTGAACATAGCGCAGTGGTTTGGTGGAAGGATATTTTTACCATTTCAAACCTCAATTCCAATTTTCTCCATACTGGATTCTTGCAGGATATATTCCTAGGCTTGTGGTTAAAAGAGATTACTCCGGATAAATATAAAATTTCAGAAAATCCTGAACACTGACGGTAAACACAAAACCCATTCTTAAACAACGAATGCTTTATTCATTCTTAAACTGCACACATGTACACTAGTGACCTAAAAAAAAAAATTTCCTTAAAGTTTGGAGAACAAATTTTTCTTTTACTTTTTGTGCATGAAATTAGAAAAAAAATTATGTTTTGTAATAAATCTGATCTCTTCCCCTCCTCCCCCCTCCCCTTTTGGGTAGGTTTTTTTTTTTGTATTTATTTAATGTTGAGTCGACGAGAGAGAAAAAGTTCATATTAAAAAAAAATACATGACAACACTTGATGCCCTTAGCATGCGTGTGAATTGCACGCACATGCTTGACAGGCCGGGTTGGTGAGTGGGTGCCCAGTAACGTCCACCAATGCCTTTTAAATTTCTATCTATTTTTTATTTAAGTAGGTGAATCAGAGAATGGGTTCACTCATTTTGTATTTAGGTCTATAAATCAAATAAGAACCTAAAAAGGAACAACTACCCTAACCGCACTCGCACCCCCACACCACCCCACCCCGTCATTTCTCACTTCTCTAGTCTCTACTCTACTACAAAACACCTGCAATCCTTCCACCAAACCAGTCCTCGATACATACACACATATTACAGAACAGAGACTTTGTGGTAATTTTTCTATCCCAATTAAGTTATAAATCCCTTTGTATCTCTAAAAATCCCTAAAATTCATCAACCTTTGCTCCACTCCGCGTCGCCTCTTCCATTGTCCCTATGATCTTCCGCTTTCACAGGCGAGTGAGTGATGAGTTTTTTAATCAATAATTTACTTAGTCATACAAATGCTATCCAACCACTCTTTACGTCTCTGGTTTTTCGAAATCGTTGTTGCTTGTCCCGGAAACTCGAGTTTTCCGATCCCTATGTTTATACAATTTAGTATTCCGGCCTGTGCAAGAGATAACATATATAATGACTTGGAACATTGAGGGAGAAAGAGAGGATCCTAATTCAACTAGGCCACTATGATCACAACTTCAAATTGCCCTCGTGCCTCAAATGGGGTCCCCAGAAATGCGTGTGTTGGATGAAACTCGACAATTCTTCGGGTGATCACCCTGAGGTGGACGACGGTAGCAATCAGGTGCAGCCAATTTTCCCGATTAAAGCCCCCATCGGTGGCGACGATGATATCAATGTTGTCCGCTAGAAGCTTATTGTTCTTTGGGAAACTGCCGTGCACACTAGGGAAAGGGAAAGGCTGGACGTCGTCAACAATGGCGATAAGAAACCCTTTGTGGAGGACGAGGACTCCAACCCCGCTGCCGCCTGCCCGTGGACTTTACGTACTCGCCCAGCTGGTGAAAGAAATGGAAAAGTAGTGAACTTGGAACAGCTGCAGAAGAGTAAGTTTTCAATCGCTTCTCCAGAGAAGATATTGAAGCTGATTTCACTACCATTACCGGTGCCAAACCACCCAGAAAACCCAAGAATAGGCCCAGAGCTATTCAGAAGGAGATTGATGTAATTAAAAGCCTTAATCAAAACATTCTAATCTTCACCATTTCTCACCTCAATTCCAATTTTCTCCATACTGGATTCTTGCAGGACATATTTCCAGGCTCGTGGTTGATGGAGATCACTCCGGATAAACATAAAATTCCAGAAAATCCTAACGGTAAGAATGGGTTAAGTAGAGAGAAAAGGAGGAAGAAGATGAATTGAGGT
>NXFB01000029.1:82694-95077 GCA_002525835.2 Ipomoea batatas | reverse complement strand
ATATCAAAAGTGGGCAAAGGTTTAAATTATCATTGAGAATGTCTATATTGAAATAACTTATTAAAATTCTAATTTTTGAAATCTGATTAGTATATTGAATGAAGAATGACTCACCTGTGAGATCCTTATCCGTGAGACGGATCAGGTCAAGATGGAAATATAATACTTATATTGAAAAATGTAATACTAATCAGAATTAAGGTGTCCCTTACTTATAAGGGGAAGTGTAATACTTTTCGTAAGTAACAAATATTTTATTCTGATTAGTATTACATTTTCCAGTACAAGTATTACATTTTCATTTTGACCCAACCCATAAGTTTTTGGCTTCAATGAAATTGATGATGAATTGTATGTTTTACTAGAAAGCTTTTGAATGTCTGTTTTCTTGTTTCCTTCAGTTCACACTGGCATGTCTAAAGATGGGCAGAACAGATTTGGCTAGTAGGGCGATAGAGTTGGCTGAGAAAAGGCTTCCACTGGACAATTGGCCGGAGTACTATGACACAAAACATGGGAATTTCATAGGAAAACAGGCCCGACTCTACCAAACCTGGTCGATAGCAAGTTATCTGACATCCAAGATGCTCTTGAGAAATCCTGAAATGGCGTCCTTCTTGTCCTGGGAAGAAGACTACGAGCTTCTTGAGATATGCGTATGTGCTCTCAGCGGCAAATCAGGAAGGAGAAAGTGCTCCCGCGGTGCTGCCAAGTCTCAGATCCTCGTCTAGTTACACTTTCATTCAATCTTTCTCAAAGATTGGCCGTACAGCAAGTAGTTAGGATACACAAATATTTTTGGGGGAAATTTCATCCCCAAATGGAAAAAGAAAATGATTCTTTTCAGGCTGTAGAAAATGGCTGTTATTTGTAAAGCCATGTAATTATAGTGTAGTTGGAATGGCTTAGGCCATGTAATTATAGGCTACATTTATCTGTGCAGAATATTATATAGCACAATAATACTAAGTTACAATTCAAAAGAAATTTACCCTCATTACTGTATCTATCATGTTCTGCAGCTTATATAACAGAGCCAAGTAAAAAACCTTACCAAAACTCCATGCAAGAACAAGAACCATCCTTGAAGTGATGAAAGCGATGCCTATCCCTGATCACAATTTTGCGATTGGAAATCAGTTTAGCTGCAGAATGGCAATCGCTACAGATATGCAAGTTCTTCATTATTCTTATTGATGATGGCGGAAGAGATGAAATGAGCCCAAACGCGATTGCAAGCTTCTCGCTATGTCTGAACAGACTACTTTCTTTTTCCTCTTCTTGGATATCAAGAAGAACCTCTTCTGTTCCTGGACTATAACCCATAGTTTTCAATCGATTCATCATTTCATCTAGCATTACTTTGATTTCCTTTGTCTTGGGGTGAGACTTGTCTCCTCCTGCAAAGAATTCATGCTTCAATCATACTGCACCCAACGGGGGTTTTAACCACACCCTGTTGCTTCATTGCACCTCTCACACCCTCCACATTGTCCCATTTTCCCTTTGAAGCATATATGTTGGACAGTAAGACATGAAACCCGCCATGGTAGGGCTGAAGCTCGAGGAGTTTTTTTCCAACCCGCTCACCCATTTCACTGTCACCGTGCTTTTTGCAAGCTCCGAGCAAAGCCCCCCAAGTGGGAACGTCTGGAGCCATAGGCATAGTCTGGACGAGTTTTTCAGCTTCTTTGAGCAACCCTGCATGCCCGAGTAAGTCAACCATACACCCATAGTGTTTTAAATTGGATTCAATGCCGTACGATTTCACCATGGAATCAAAACCAACTTTAATAACCAAACCATGAACCAAGTTTCCAGTCTCTTCTGAGAACACACTAACCATCACAACCTCATCCATAGCAATCCCTTTGACAGACATTTGAACAAACAAATCCAAAGCCTCTTCATAAAATCCATTTTGCTCATAGCAAGAAATTAAAGCGGTCCACGAAACCAAATCCTTTTCATCCATTTCATGAAACAAACGGCAAGCCTCAGCCACCCTACTGCACCTACCCAACAAAATAATCATAGAATTCGAGGCAATCACATCCCTCCTAGGCATCTGATCATATATCATCATTGATTCTTCAGCATTCCCCGCCTCAACATACCCTGCCAAGATCGAGTTCCATGAAACCAAGTCCCGCACAGGACTTTCATCAAACACCTTCCTTGCATCACCCATATTTCCACACACAGCGTACATGTTAATCAAAGTATTCCAAACATAAACATCTGATCCAAAACCCATTTTCATGACATGACTATGCAACTCTCCGCCCTCAAGAACTGAGCACCGGAGCGTGGCAGCTTGAAAAAGAATTGGGAACGTATAATTGTCCACATAGAGTTTCCCTCCAGAGTGATCAATCTCTGGCATAGATCCTTGGGGATGATTCTCAGTTGGGTTATCCTCGGTTTCCATTGTCCTTGGTTCGTCCATCTCCTAAGGAGTTAGATACTGATTTGTCTCCACTTGATTATCATTCTAACCACCACTCGAATCATTAGAACTGAAAGATTCAAATGATTCATGGTTTGATTCAGGTGCATCTTCCGTTGGGGCATCATTAGAACGGATAGGTGGATTTACCGACGACTCGTCGTCACTATCTGAAGAAGTATGAACTACTTCAGTATGACCACCCGAAGCCTCTTTCTCTGGTGATTGATAGGGCTGTTAACAAACAGAATATAAACGAACGGAGATTGTTCGTGTTCGTTTGTTAATGATTTTAGAGTGTTCGTGTTCGTGTTTGTTTGTTAAGATTTTTGAAAATCCTGTTAGTGTTCGTTTGTTAGTGTTCGTTAACGTGAACACGTTCACGAACGTGTTTGTTAATGTTAACGAACACGTTCACAAACATATTCATTTACGTTTGTGAACACTTAATAACCAAACACATGCATATATTCATGAACACAATTTGTTCGTGAACAAGAAATAATCTACGTTCACGAACAATTATCAAACAAACAACACAACTACAAAACTAATACAAATATATATATATATATATATATATAGGGTCATGTTCAGGTGTAGCCGCGCCCTTACGTGCGGCCGTGCGGTTTACACCACTCAATGTTAAGAAATGCACCACTCAGTGTTACGAAATACACCACTTATATATATATATTTGTGAACATGTTCACGGACACTATTAAACGAACACTTAACGAGCTTGTTCGCGAACATTACTAAACGAACACAAACAAGCTTATTCGCGAACACTTAGCAAACGAGCTTATCACTGTTCAGACTCAGTTCGTTTATTAACTGAGCTCTAAATTTTGTTCGTTTACCTTAACAAACGAACATAAACGAACGCTTACCGAGCTCGAACACGAGTAGTTTGCTGAAAGCTCTGTTCGTTAACACCCCTAGTGATTGATCATCTTCTTCTTGCTCAGAGGTGTGATTTGAGTTCTTGGGTACTTCTTTTGTACGACTCGTCCCAACACAAGGATGCAAATCTCTAATCATAGATTGATATCTAGAGATAGATTTCACTTTCTCTAGACTGCCTTTGTCAGCTCTTTCTCTTTCTCTTGGATTGGTGATGTCTTCATCAGTTCCTCATCCTTTGCCCTTTCTTTCATCTCGGCCCGCTAGTTTCTCTTTGTAAACCCTGTCTATCTCTTCTGGTCTGGAGGCTACAAAGACTGATCTCGTTCCCATCCAATCTAGAGCACATTGTTGTTCTTCCCACATCAAACCAATTGTGGTGGCTAAGATTTCAAGACTTGACATTCTCCACTTCTGACAATCATGCATTCGTTGCAATTTATTTCACAGAATTTGTTCACATGAAGGCATGTCGGGATAGTCTTCGGGTAGAGTTTGTGCTTCAAGAATTTCTTCATGAGCAATTTATCTGGCTAGCTCAGCATCTACGTTGATTTTTAAGGACTGATCATTGGATAATGGCAACGCTTTGGCTTCCTCGCTAGCACTTGGTAATGGTTCGATAGTCACCTCGGCTACAATCGTGCTTGCTACCTCTTCTACTTGTGCAGGTTCTTGTGGGAGAGTAGAAGGTTGATCATTCGCCTGGACTGCTTGACTATGATTTTCTTCTTCTTCTCTAACCGGCAAGGCTGTTTCCTTAGTTAGTTGCTCAGGAAAGTTCTCTTGATTTGCTTGATGTAATGATTCAGCTTCATTATTTGGATCATTTTCCCCCTCAGTTAAGTCCTTAGATGATGAATCCCATGATGTAGATTGTCAGGAAGATCCAAATGGACCTTCTTTGGAAGAGGGGCGGAAGCACAAGTTGTAGGGGCTGATGGCTCGGCGTCCTTCCTCTTTTGTCCCTTATAGAATACACGCGTAAGAGAGACATCATCATCTTCATCAGTATCATCAACACGGTGGGTTTCCTCTTGTGCTGATGGTGCAACTGGGTCATGTGAAGGTTGAACTTTAGAGGCGAGGATTGATATTTCAACATCTTCCTCTCGGGTAAGCATTGGCAGATTTGAGGTTGCGACTACTAACTCTTGGTCAAGAGGGAGATCATCATTTTCATCAACAACAACACGATGATTTCCTTGGCTGGTAAAACAGCTAGTTCAATCGAAGTTAATGCTTTGGCCTAGGCACTTTCCTCCGGTATGGGATCCGACAGATTTGATGTAGCCACCTCTAGTTCTCGGTCATATCTCTCAATTGCAGGAGTAGGATCAGTTGGTGCATTCTCGACCATTACTTCAGCCGGAGTAGTTGGTTGACTTGGGTTGACCAATGCCAATGGTGCCGAGGATGAAGGTGCTTGCTTTGAGCGCTTTGAAGGCCTCTTTGATGGTTCAGCCTTCTTCTTCTCCGGTGTCTTTCTCTTTTTCTTGGCATCACCTTCCTTTGATGGCTCGAGTGCATTGGAGGTCGAGGTACCCTTCGCTGTTGCATCTTTTGTCACCGAAATCTTAGACTTCGTCTTCTTCTTCTTTTGAGTCAACACTCGACTCCCATCTCAATGGCTCGATGTGTATCATAATTTTGTGGCTTGGACTTCATGTGGAAGTGAGTTCTATGAGTTGCTGTTCCAGGGCGAAGAGTCACACCCTTGGATTTCAATACCTCGCCAATCACGAATCCAAAGCCAGAGCTTTGGTGATCCATCCAGTTTTTGCACTAACAACACTTCGGACATTATTCTTTAGAAAATCATAAACTATCCTTGACCAATCTGCCGAATAGTTCCCCAACAAGGCACTTAGCATTTTTAACTTCCCTTCAGAGATGTCATATGTTCGTGATTGTTTACTTTCGACAATTTTGTTTAATATGTCGATGGTAAACTCATAGTCCATCTTCAGCATATTCTTTTTAATAGGAAAGGGAACGAACGAGGGTTGATTGCGTGCTTAAATATCAGTCCATAGCGTTGCTTTGTCGTATTCATATCCGGAGCAATCTGGATGAAACCCTTCACCTCGATTTGGGAAATTGTAAAAACCGCTCGAATATCTCCATGAACAATGGTAACATCTGTTCCATTCACTGTTGATCTAATTTCATCTATTTCTTCCTTGTTTTCACTTTTCACCCTCAGGGATACTTGCATTAATGTAAAACTGAGCAATGTTGAAGGCGTGGAACTCTTTGTGAGCAAAAGTCACAAAGTCATACAATCCTCCATCCTTGAGGCATTATATCACCTTCTTCCCAAACTCCTTGTCTAAAACATATTTATTAAAGCCATGAGGGTCAAGAGTGGAACCTATCTTGACAAGACTGTTCTTGTCATAGTCTTTCTTGAGGACAAAGTTGATATTTTCACCACTGCATGGTCGATCAATAGTCTCTGGCATGACAAATTCCTCTTGCTATTGCTTTTCAATTGTCTTAACTTCTGGTGAGTCGGAAAGAGTTTCATATTCGTTCTTTGCTTGGTTGTCAGAGGACGCCATTGTTGATCACAAAGAACTTTGAGGTCTTGAAGAGATAAAGTTTCTTAGGGTTTTTGTGTTGCGGAGAGGATGTGAGAAAAGTGAAGTTAATGAATAGAAGAGGGTATATATATGGGTAGGGTAGAAAATCGTGAGCTTGAGGAAATTATGGATGTAAGACAAAAATCCATAAATGCCCTTCTTAAAGAGGGTATAAAAGGAATGTTCTTCGTATGTATAAAATAATCATAAACGAGAGTTTCCTTGTGCATAAAGAGAGCATTAAATGTAGAGAGAGAAAACCACTCGAGTATGTGGTAGGGCATTAAATGCCCGTCCTTTCACATATGACGGTTGACAGTCAATGGGTAAGTGGATCACTTTCTCCTTATCACGATGAATGTCTGTCCAACACGTCTTAAAACTGATGATCCACTCTATATTCAACTTCTGAAATCAACGGTTGAGATAAAGTAACCGTTCGAGATCATAACTGTTCATCTACTCGGGTGACAAGCTTTTTAATACTTCGTCCTCTCAAGATTTATCCTTATCTCATTTAGTTCTCGTCATCTTCCTTGTGTTGTGACTAAGTGGCCTCTTGTTGGTCGTAGTCACTTCGGCATTTAAGAATTTTTCATCCTTTTATAACTCTTCGTCCATTGATCAATACATCGTTCTCATGATCAATTCTTTGTCCTTTGGATCAAGACTTCGTCCTTATAAAGTCGAAGTGTTGTGTTATCATTTCTAACACTTTTGACATATAACTTATAGACCTTTTCCTTAAAAGAGGATTTAGTCATATCCGTTATTATGTTAGTTAGTCTTTTGTTGAGTGAGATGAGTTAGTCCTCGTGCTCAAAGAAGATAACAACAAGACAGTCACTTAAAAGAACTTATTATTATTCATGATACTAAGGGCGAGTAAATGATAGCAACATAGGATAACAACCATTAGATAGATAGACCACAACCACTTCGAGGAATAAACCGACTTCCACGTCTTCCCTTTTCCCTTTGCCTTAGCCTTAGCTGACTTAGTGTTAGCCGTGGACTGCATGCTGGGTCCATAACTACTCTCAGGAATAGGAGGACACTGAACTTCTCGGGCACTTAGAGAAACTTCATCGAAGAAACGATACCACTCAATGGTATCGCTGTCATAGGTAGGGGCTCTAGGAGCATAGCCTGGTCCCCTTGGTGCGTTAACAAACTCTTCTTCTTGAATAGAGGAAAGGTTGGAGTCCTCCTCGTCTGAATCTCTTATCTCTAGTTCCTCATCTAGGTACTGGACATAGTCCTTGTCATATTCTTCAACTCTGGGATGACGGGGTAGTTCTCGTCCTTCGCCATCATGAGTGGCGTACCAGTTCTGAATCTCAGACCAGTCTTTGGTTAAGGAAAGAGATTCTTGCGACTTGCTAGGTGGTATGAGGCCTGAAGAGTGGAACCAGGCACAAAAATGACCGTTTGAGGTGGATGGGGCGAGTCATCTTCAAAAATCAGATCAACTGGGTGTTATGAGGTATCTCCTGAAAAGGCTCACTTCGGGCTGCCCAAAGTTTTTTCCTTAGCTCCTTGGTTTCCTTGTTTTTCAGTCTCCATGAAAACCTTCTCTTAGGGTTTGGTCATCAGCCTTACCTTTACCCTTGTCCATCTTGCAAGAAAAAAGAAAAGAAGCTAGAAGAGAGTTAGAGGGGGGTGGGGGGGTGCTTATTTCCTTTTATGACTGCTTCCTTATATAGCCAATTCTGAGGTTCACGGATTAGTGAGGATGACTCTTGAAGTGACCCATCAATGCGAAAAAATCCAAAACACTTTGGTTTCCTCACAATCAATGCCCGTGACTTGAATCTTAGCGCATTAAATGAACTAGATAGCCATAACGTCTTTTCATTTAACTCATTTCTATTATTCCCAACTCGTGTCTTGAAGAGGAAAATCTTCCTTCACTTAATGGCTTCGTGAGGATATCAGCGAGTTGATCATCTGTATTGACATATTCCAACAAAATGTCATTCTTCTCGACATGATCTCGAATGAATGATATTTAATGTCAATATGCTTCGTTCTCGAAGGAAGCACATGATTGTGTGTAATTGCTATAGCACTCGTGTTATCACACTTGATGCTAACTTCTCGTGCTATAACACCATAATCCTTAAGTTGTTGAGTCCTCAAGAGAATTTGTGCACAACAACTTCCAAACGCTATATACTCGGCTTCTACAGTACTCGTGACTATTGAGTTTTGCTTCTTGCTAAACCATGAGACAAGCGATCCCCCTAAGAATTGGCATGTCCCATATGTACTCTTCTTGTCTATTTTGCATCCGGCAAAATCAGCATCAGAATATCCAACGAGTTCAAAAGATCCACCCTTCGGGTACCGAAGTCCAACACTTTGCGTTCCCTTGAGGTATCTTAAAAATTTTCTTTGCAGCATTTAGATGACTCTCCTTAGGATTTGCTTGAAAACGAGCACATACTCCTACTACAAAAGAAATATATGGTCGACTTGTAGTTAAATATAACAAAGAGCCAATAATTCCTCGATACTTGGTCTGATCGACCTCCTTTCCTTCGTTGTCAATGTCCATGCGCAACGAAGTGTTCATTGGTATCTTGATTGAGGACTTCCCATCAATACCAAACTTCTTGATAAGATCCTTGGTGTATTTGGCTTGATTGATGAAAATACCTTATCGGCCTTATTTGACTTGTAGGCTGAGGAAGTAATTTAGTTCTCCCATCATGCTCATCTCAAATTTTCCTTGCATGAGTTTAGAGAACTTCTCGCATAGCGTTGAGTCAGTGCTGCCAAATATAATGTTGTCCACATATATTTGAACTAGTAATATATGTTCTCCGTCCTTGATTCGAAATAGGGTCTTGTCTACTTGCCCTTTCGTGAATCCACAATTAACGAGGAAACACGAGAGAGTATCATACCAAGTCCTCGGCGTTTGCTTCAAACAGTACAAGGCCTTTCTCAGCTTGTAGACTTTGTCCGATCCCATATTAGATATAAAACTAGGAGGTTCTTCTACTTATACTTCTTCTTCCAAGAGTCCATTTAAAAAGACACTCTTGACATCCATCTGAAACACCTTGAAGTCTTTATAGGCTGCATAAGCAAGAAAGATTCGAATGACTTCCAATCTTGCTATAGGTGCGAAGGTTTCATCAAAATCGATGCCTTCCTCCTGACAATATCCCTTAGCAACAAGTCGAGCCTTGTTCCTAACAATGACTCCTTGCTCGTCCATCTTATTCCTGAAAACCCATTTTCTTCCTATGACATTTTGATGAGTAGCTCGAGGAACTAATTCCTATACTTTGTTCCTTTCAAACTGATGCAGTTTCTCTTGCATGGCAATGACCCAATCTGAGTTGCTTAATGCCTCTTCCACAGTCTTTAGCTCGATCTGTGAGAGAAAACATGCCATCACGCATTCACGAATGGATGCACGAGTTCTTACGCCATCTCTAACATCTCCAATGACTTGCTCTTGAGGATGATTTCTCAGCCATCTCAAATTTGGTTGAAGAGCCGTTGGAGTGGCATCCTCGTCTACTTCATGAATATTTGGTTGAAGAGTCGTCCTTGTTCAGGTACCTATCTTCCTCCTCCATTTCCAACTCAAAAGTCTGTAAATTTTCCATTAAAGCATATAAAGTTAGAGTTTTTAGATCTGTTAATTGCTTTATAGCAACAGCTTGCATCTTGAACCTTGGGGGTAAGGATCTGAGAACTTTTCGAACCACTTTTTCTTCCTCAAATGGTTCACCCAAGTTTTGTGCACTGTTTACCAGGTTTTTAACCCTTGTACTGAAATAAGATACTGATTCAATTTCTTCCATTCTCAGACTTTCATACTTGGTCATGAGCAATTGTAATTTTGAGACTTTGACGGATCATGTACCTTCATAATGATTCATAAGTGCATCCCAAGCAACTTTTGCAAAATCTGTGGCTGAGATCAATAAAATTTATCTGCTCCAAGTGCACTATGAATAGCATTCATAGCTCTATTGTTTGTTGATAATCGTTTCTTTTCATATGTTGTCCCCTGGCTAAGGGTTTTTTCTTCACTTCGTTCTCGACCGTCATCATGGTGGAGTATAAGCATTTCCAATCACATCCCAACATTCTTCATCCAAAGATTTGATAAAGGCTTTCATCCTAGCCTTCCAATAAGCATAGTTGCTTACTCCTTTCAACAATGGTGGTCGTGAAATTGAGACACCTTCTTCCATTCTACAAAACACACTCGAGTATCCCTAGGATCTCGCTCGCAAATTAAGCGACATTGCTTTTATACCAATTGAAATTATGTAATGCAGATATGTATAACAATATTAAGCAATGAAAGAAGTGCCAAAATAAGTACATAGCTGAATTTGATAAAGTAGTTGGAGAACACCTCCTAATCTGCGGGGCCACGCCCAAAAAAAAAAACTTTTTCACTCAATATCAACCCGCTGGTTTTTACAATTACAAGATTTAACGAATTACAAAACTAGGTCTACCACCTATTTAAACATTAACCTTATAAAATAACTCTATGAAAAATGTTACAAGTACAGTTTGAACTAATTCTACAAATTAAACAAACTGTAATCAACTTGGATTTTAACACAATTTGTACTAATATAACTTTGAGTTGATTTCTCCAAATAGTACACCAATCTTTCCCTGTGTTGAAGTTTCTTCGCAGCACATTCCTGATAATATATATATTTGTTGTTGTATTTCAGAAACTTCAATTTGTACATTATAAAGTTTGCCTATTTATAATGTTGTGTGATTTTCTATTTGTTTGAGTCATGTGCGCACGATCACACATGCTGCTGCCACGATCCCATTTCAACATTTGCATTTCTTTTTTCTTTCCTCATTTTTCGTTGCGCCATGATCACACTTCTGTTAGAAAAATATGTTGTTATTCTGTAATACAATTGAGATACAACAAAGATACAGAAATAACAAGGGAACAAAACCGGATTATCTGGTGTCTTCAGGGGTGTAATCACTTTCCTATAAGCTTTAAATCTCCCTTAGAAAAAGCAACAAGGTTCAAGATTTAATCTTATGGGATCTTATGGGATACAAAAAGATGAATGAAATTCTTAAGTTGCTTTGTTTAAGAATTTCCTGTAGAATCGTAGAACTGTGAAATATCAAGGTTTCATGCAAATTAATTGCATGTTAATCGTATATCTCTTCAGATGACACTCCTATAATTTATAGAGATAAATTCTAACTGTTAAGAGCAGTTACTGGAAGTTTAAAGCAGTTTTAAAACCAACTTCCAAAGATATATATATTAATATAACAGATTTGGGATTTATTTACGTAATATTCTGAACCTATGCATCCAATATAATTCAACCAATTATATTTGTATCTTAATATCCCACATGCATGACAACATGCAAATCATGAAATATTAAAATGTATAATCACCTGCATGGTATTAGAATGAATTACAAATTGATAAAGGATCATGCCTTCGAGAGGTGAATACCCTTTATTTTCAAGATTCGAGAGGTACATTATCAGATTCATTTAAGCCTGCGAGACATTGCTGCTAAGCAAACCGTGGAAAAACCATGCCATGTGGAACACTAAAGGTTCCCGCAAGACATAATTTGCAAATTAAAGCTTCTTTGAACTTCCATGAACCAACCTCTCGCAGACCTCTCGAGCATCCCAAAATCATCTCTACCAAACTAAATAATATTTACTACTCCACAACTCTAAATATTAATTATTTAAGCTTGCATGGTAGACATCTAAATCATTAATCTCCATTATTATATAAATATCTAACCACTTCAACATTTCATTTCCTTTCATTTTTTTTCTTTTGCGCCACATGTCACACATGCATACACCACTATCTTGCATAATCCCATTTCATGATTTTTGAGCCATGCATTTCATATTTCATTTTCCTTGTTTCACGTTGCATTTTCCTTGTTCCACTTTGTGCCAGTCATTTTCTTTGTGCCACATGTACATAATATGCATGCATTTTGTTATTACCACACGGTCACATGCACACTATTTTCACTCCTCAACGTAACTTTGTTTGATTTTTATACCAATTTACCATACTTAAGATATCTATATACATAGTACGTAATATATCTATATATTACTAACAAGAAACACACTTATATATATATATATATATTTTTTGGTGAGAGAGAGGGACCCAAGGTCCCGGGAAGCTAGAAACACACTTATATTGAATCTAAATGTACATATTATTCCCAAAACATTTAGAAGTAACAAAAAAAAATAGGTTCTGGAC
Source organism: Ipomoea batatas (assembly GCA_002525835.2). Classification (NCBI taxonomy): domain Eukaryota; kingdom Viridiplantae; phylum Streptophyta; class Magnoliopsida; order Solanales; family Convolvulaceae; genus Ipomoea; species Ipomoea batatas. The sequence continues at coordinate 82,854 of NXFB01000029.1, read as the reverse complement.
ATGTGAGAGGGATAATAGTCCAGTTCTGAACCATGGCAAATGGTGTGCAAACTATGAAAAAAAAAAAAAAAAAAAAAAAAAATAAAAAAAAAAAAAAAAATTTAAAAAAAAAAAAAAAAAAAATTAAAAATAAAAAAAAAAAAAATAAAATAAAAAGAAT
>NXFB01000029.1:49602-62400 GCA_002525835.2 Ipomoea batatas | reverse complement strand
GGTGAAAGAATGAAGATTTGGAGTTTTGACCCAATTCTAAAATCTCCATTAAATGTATACTAAGCTTGACAGCTCAGGTGCATGTGAGTTGCGGTGCCTAAGGGGCCCCGCCCCTTGTCTTCACTTACCAGTTTTTTTTTTTCAACTTTAATTTATATTTGGTTGTTATATAGGTATATTTAAAATAATAATTATTATAATATAATTATTTATTATAATAAATTTTAATAAGTAAAAATAATATTTTGAATGATATAATAAATAATTCTACATTACCATAAAAGAGGTTTAATTTGAAAAATTTTGATATAAAAAAATTTAACTTATACAAGATTTCGAGATTATTATATTAGCCGGATTAGTCATACAATTTTATCACTTTTTTTTTTGTATCACATTAATCAACAAATTAATTCATGATGGAAATGTTATATTATAATCTAAAATATATTGATCACATAAAATGCATATGAAACAATTAATATGGTGTACTACTTGATTTCTACTTTCCCTATTACATGTGCTATTTATTATTTGATGGTGAAATAATTTTTTATTTTCTTCACTAATTTTCTTTAATATCTTTGTATAATTTAAATTTTTTGTATTCAATAAATATTTTGATACGGCTTAAATATATAAATTTTATTTAATAATACTAAATTAAATAATGCAAAAAGGCAAATAAGTTAAATAGATAAGTTTGAATTTCAAATTTAAAGATCCATCGCTCATGTCTTGAAAACTGGTAGATGAGGTAAATCACGAAATGTGTATCAACTAAGCTACAAGCTTCCAAATGTTTGTACACTAGTCCCCATAAAAAGACCAAACTCATATATCTATTTTTTTTTTTAATTCTTGATAAGGTTCGAACGCTTCAGCTACTAGTAAATGCACGATTAATATGAATAAATGTACCACACAGAGTTCGAAAATGCACAAGAATGAAATGCACAAATGCACCACACCTAATAGTGCATTCTCAAACACTTTGTAGTACATTTATACGTACCCAACCGCGAGTGACCACACAACCGCATAAAAAAGTCATGTTTGTAGGGGAACTTAGACACACACACTTAATTAAGTTGTACATGGACCCTTTACTATTTTAGTGTTTTTATTCCATTTGTGGAAATATAGAATATGATATAATACAGCCAAAAGCAGCAGTTAAACCAAGCAATCCCTTACAACAACTACTTTATTTTTTATGCCCCATCAACTACCCTATATACTCTATTAGTGAAGGGAAGGTATGTAGATCAATATACATGCATATTCAATTCTATAATTACTCCTATTTTACATTGGTCATAGGATTTTTAGAATTTTTTTTTCTATCGCATAAGAAGATTAGGGTTATGTTCTACCTACTCGATCACCACCCTTTTTAGGGCAGTCTATCGTTTATTAATTTGACCACTTTTGATTCATAAACTAGTATATAATCACACAGACACACACACACAACAGCACACAGTATCATATTGAGTTTGAAGAATGGTCCTCACAACAAATGAGAGCAATCCTTCCCATGTTCTCAGGCACAGCATTTGTGCAGGCTGCAGCTACATTATTGTGAAGACCAGATCCTAGTTGAATGTTCACATGTTATTTTCTTGGCTCCAATTATATTATGTATGTTGTCACCATTCAACTAACATATACTTCTAAAAACTGCCAACTTGGACACTACCTAATTTCAAAAATTTATTTGGAAACAATAATAATTCTTTGGGAAAAGGTACAAATAAGTCATCAAACTATTTGGAAATTAGCAATTAAGACATCGAACTCGAATAAGCTCCAAATAAGTCACTGAACTCGGAAAAATAAAGCAATTAAGCCACCAAACCAGAAAAAAAATAACAATCAACATTTTTAACAGGTCATTTGTCTATTTCGACAACCGGTGATGACTTTTCAGGCCACCGGAGACGAAGGAATCTTCGCGGGTCGCATTTTCTGGCGAAGGCGACCATTTCTGGTCGCCTTCCCCAAGGGCGACCAGAAATGATCGCCATCGCCGGAAAATGTAACCGGCGACGACGATGGTCGCCGAAATAGGCAAATGACATGTTAAAAATGTTAATTGTTATTTTTTCCGATTTAATGACTTAATTGCTTTGTTTTTTCGAGTTCAATAGCTTATTTGGAGCTTATTCAAGTTCGATAGCTTAATTGCTAATTTTCAAATGGTTCGATGGCTTATTTGTACCTTTTTCCTAATTCTCTCCCTCCTAAGCAAAAGTCAAAATTACTTGCTTCAGGCCCCATTAGCCTTACAGAAATTGTGGAGGAGTTAAATTATGATAACTTAGCAGTCCCTTAAATGGGAGGATCATTACATAGTGTTCAGGGGAACACCCACAAGAGGGTGGTGAAACTCTCGAGGATTAGTACATCCACCCCACAAGAGGGTGACACCCGGGTGAGGGCCGGGCGAAAAAAAACTCTCCTTACATGTGTCTTAAGTGGTTGTGTAGAATTTTTCTATAAAGAAATTAAATAAGTTATAGGTGCAGCTACCACGTACATATTCTAGCAACTTCAAAAATATAATTAATGTATCAAAGTGAAGGTCAACAACTTGTATGCTCAACTACATGACCACATTGTTTTGTGCTAGTAGGTATAAATGCATCATCAATGCTCAAACCCACCACATTAAACAATGAATTCCAAGTTTTCTAGGGGCTAGAATTTAGGATAGTACTTTTTATGAATAATTCATGTTTTTTATGCAGGAAACAACGCTCAAAGAACAAAGAATAAATTTATATACACTTCTGAAAATCTTCAAATTTCTGACCATCTTAAAGTCGAAAATCATCAATTTTGGCCAAAAATGGTCAGAAATACCGATCACCAAAATAAGTTGAAAATACCATTTTTTTCATCCTCCGCAATCCATCGAATCATTAAGAAAAAAGTCACTTCTTTCGACCATTTTTTAGAATGGTCTAGAAATCAAATATTTCTAGTGGTGATAAAATTATAGAAAAAAAGAAGAAGAAGAAGAAGAAGAAAGAATAAAGTTACATAAAGTGATAAAACAGGGTGTCGCAACACCAATAACGTTAGCAAATTAAAGAGACGTGGGCAAAACCCAGCTCTCAAGGTGTCACGTTTGAGTGTTTAGTCTATTTATTTTGTTTGAATGTATAATTTGATATATATAATTAATTATTGAACATTTTACCATATGGTTGTATTTGGTGTGTGTTTGGCTCATTATTAAAAACTTATCTTAATTGATTTTTTTTTTTATTTTTTATTTTTTTTTTGTTTAAAAAAATCTCAACTTTAAAGTTCACTAGAGAAATCTAAGCCCAGAAAGATACCCAAACAAGGATTTGGTAGATCAATATGTGAATAGGTCCATAACAAATTGCAGGCCCAACCAAAGAGTGATTATGATATCAACACCCAAAATGTTACACTTCCAGGTTCAAGAGGAATTAGCTAGCAACAATTTTTTGTGATGAATCTCAATGTGCGCAGAAGTGTACAATAAGGAATGTGGGGCAAGTTAATTCGCGGTGGAAGAACTTGGGATGAGACTGGTTCAAGGGGTTCAAGATATAGTCTAACGAATCTTGCTAGGAAACCTAGGTTATCTAAAAACATCAATTTTGATATGTTGTTTTCTTAATTTTTGCAAATCCTCAAAATGGTGGATTGTCTCATGTTAGTATGTTACAAAGGCTATGGGACCGTGATGATCTTATAGCCTAGCCACTCAAAGTTATATATATCACTTGTAATTCAGATATTATATATGTAAAAATTGAAGATAGATTTGGAGTAAGCCGATGTGCATTAATGTGAGCTGAGAAATAGACACATAATGAAGAAAGCATATATACACAGTACTAGGAACATATATATTGCATAAATACTATGTATATCATGCTCTAAAGAAAAATCTCAGCTCCAGGAGCATTCATGCATGGTTATCTCTACTTCCAACGCTTGAAGGGCTTTCCGTACTTCCCTTGCTTGAACTTTCCATGCTTGAATTTACCATGGTGCCCATAGTAACCACCATGCATATGGTGGTGATGATGACTACCATGTCCAAGACGGTGAGCTCCAATTGCAGCAGCCGCAGCTGCAGCACCTCCAGCTAACATTGTTCCAAACTTATTAGATCCCTGCCCTGCACCTACAATAATTTCTCAATAATCATGTGCCCACTAAAAACAGATCAATAGTCGATCTAGATTAATTATTGTGCTGATTAACATGAGTGTGTTTCAATTCGCATCAATGTAATCATGTACACTTTTGGGTTGGTTCAGGTAACGTAGCAACAAGATCGAGCTAGCGAACAATACCAAGTACAACCCTAAAAGCATGTATGATTATACCTTGCCTGGCCTAGTGCAAAAGGTACATGCAGTTAGGGTTACAAGATGGAATCGGATAAATGTAATCATGTACGACCTTTTGGGTTGTTCCAGGTAATATAAAGACAAGATCGAGCTAGTGGGCAATACCATGTACAACCCTAAAAGTATGTACACTTTTGGGTTGTTCCAGGTAATGTAGGAACAAGATCGAACTAGTGAGCAATACGAGGTTAATTTGAAGAGTAGTTAAGGTACAAGGGCAGTTAGGATTACAAGATCAAACCCGATTTAACCCGTTCATACTTTTAGGTAGTAGTTGTGAATTAAAAAAAAAAAATGTGTGACCAATACCATATAGAACCCCAAATTTTCTAATAATGATAAATTCAAAAGATTAATTAGGCAAGATATGCATATATACCCTGATGTGAAGATGATGGGGGTGGATAGCCAGCAGGAGGATAGCCTTGTTGGGGAAATGCACCACTTGGAGGAGTATATGCCGCCGCCGGCGGGTAGCCAGCCGGAGGGGGAGGGTGTGCGCCGGTAAGAGGATAGCCTTCCGGGCTGTATCCAGGTGAAGGAGGAGGAGGATGAGGATATCCGGCAGGTGGGTATGCCCCGGCAGCAGGAGGAGGATGATGAGGATATCCAAGTGGCGGCGGACGGTGATGAGCTCCGCCGTGGGCTCCCGGAAGGTGATGGGCGGCGGCAAATCCGGCAATGTTAGAAAGCAGCCCCCTTTCCTGGAACTCTGGCTTTCCCATCCCCATTTTTATTCCGCTCCGGCGATTACACACCCAAAACTGCAACAAATTAAAACACCACAATAATCCTTAATTATCAGTTAGGCAATATTCAAGACAAACATCATATTTGCAGAAAACAAAAAAAAGGTGGGTTGAATGTAAGGCAACCCAGGTTACCCAGCCAAGGTAATCAGGTTGTAAACTTAGTAATCACACGATTACACATTCGACCTATTCGCCTTCTTAATTTGAATCAGATCTGTCAACATCGAACAATTTAAATTGATTTTTTTTGCTAATTAAAATTACAAAACAAGAGACCCCATGCACACTCTCGAAGTGATTGCGAGTTTTTCGTATTACAAAAAAAAAAATTCAATCCAAAAACAAAATACCAGAGAAAAGTGAACAAAAATTTGCCTGTTCATGCATGTACTATTACCTAGATAGATTATATTCCTAGTTTAAGAAAAGGATAAAATCCTTGGCAGTGTAATCTAGAACCGAAGATGCAGGGAGATCAAGGCAAGGATGAAAAGATGCCATCGACAATGGCAGATATTTATATGCAGAGGGAGAGAGAGAGAGAGATGAGAGAGAAAGCTTTACTACCAGAGATTATTTTGGTGGTTGTTGAAGGTTGATGGTTGAAAATCCGGTAAATGACTGAAATGGCATACTTTTTGCAATCATTGAAATATTTTAAAAAGATGATAAAAAAGGGGGAAATTTTTTTTTTTTTTTTTTGAATAAGGGAAATTTTGTTTGAGATATGGGTATGGCATCAGAAATGCATGTCCCAAATTGGTTTGAATTTTTTTTTTTTAACTATTAACATCAGACGCATTTGGAACATGAGTATGATGTATTTTATACTTCAGACGCATGTCTCAAATTAAATGCCTCTTGAGGCATTTTGTCAGGTCGGTTCCATACGCATGTGGGACTTGCCATTCTCGTAAAATACGAGAAATGTAGTCCCACATGCGGATTACCTTGTCGGAGTCCGAAGATCTCCTGTGATGTCAAACGCGAATTGGAATTACGTATCACTATAAACACAACACACATTTAGAACATCATTGCATGCTTAGTTGGACATAAAATTGATGCAAAGTGGAAATCCGTTTCTTGCCATAATCTTTTAATTCAATCTTTCTCGCACACCATTCGATTTTTTAGACCATTTTTTCGTTGATTATTATTATTATTATTATTATTATTATTATTATTATTATTATTATTATTATCATTATTATTACTATTATTAAATTCTTATTCTTATTACAATAATTGTTGTTGTTGTTATAATTATAATTTATTTAATAATATGTTTTATTAACTTTGAGAACAAGAAATATTTGTGCAATTAACATCCCGAATATGAGGAGTTGGGTCTGAAAAAAAATATTCAGGGTGTTAATATAAATGTTTTCGAATTACACTTTCATTTTCAGAAATTACAAAACTACGATATTCATCATATGATGCAAAACTCTTAACTAATACATAAATCGAATACAAATATATGAATTGTATTTCCATTTCCGAAAATTGCAAAACGAACAAGAGAAAAGTATATAAAAATATGGGCCGCGGAGTTTTGGCATTTCTTTTTAATGGAAATCGCGGGCGGGACTTTGGACCCAAACATGGTTTTGCAACCAGGCCAAAATGGCATGTTAACATCCAAGATGCAGGCATTAAGATATGTCTTGGGACATCTAAAGCATCTCGGCCGTGTCGAAAAAATCCCTCCTTGTCATTAGAGGAGTATGCCATGGAATTGTATCTCATTAGGAATTACCCCTCCTTGTCATTGGAACTGTCATGGAGGAGCAACTCAGCCATGTAAGAACAACCCGTGAAGGGAACGAATCTCACCCCTTAGCCCAATAGCCCCCTTAGCCCAGTAGCAACTACGCGAGTTTTAATTGAAGTTCACTAAAATTTTCTTTCATACTCAAAAGATGATGGCAAGAAATGAAGGAGATGAGGAATTGTAAAAATGAAGGTAATCTTTTCATCACCATATGGCTCCCAAAAAAAAAAGATGATGGCAAAAAATATAGGACATGAGGAATTTGTGAAAATGAAGGTAAGATTTCCATCTCCGGATGGCTCAACCAAAAAAAATATTATGTAATATTAGAGACTAAAGTGTCCCTTTTTCCCTACCTTTTTTACATTTTATTATTTTCCATTTTGAATTTGATAAATGCATTGCTTGTGAAGTTTGGGTTTGTGTATGTCCTATAGATTTACTTGTTATTGATTGGCAATTGAAAATAGATATTCGCAAGTATTGATTTTGGACTTTGTATATTTTGCGGTAATTGTGTTGAATATTGTCCAACAAATTGTTTATCAATGACGGAAGAATATGAACTCTTGACAATTACCATGCAACTAACTATCACCCATTCTTAATAACAAACTAATTAAGTACTTAACATGGATTATTAAACAAATGTCAGTTTGTAAATGGGCAATATTACTAGCTAAGGAATACATAACTACACAAATCTCATAATAATATTGTAATATTTAAAGATGAATTCTTATTAACATTTTATAATATGTTACTAATAAACTGAACACCAAATTGTTTCTTTAGCTAAGAATTGAGTCTTAAAATACTAAAGTAGTGGTCATAAAATTATCATTGTCACACGCGATGTAATTGCAATAAAAAATCATACAATAGTGCATATATATGTCACACGCGATTAATATATATCGATCACTTGTAATTCAGATATTATATATGTAAAAATTGAAGGAACTAATTAGCTGATGTGCATTAATGTGAGCTGAGAAATCACATGTATGTACATGACACATAATGAAAAAAGCATACACAGTATGTACTGCTAGGAACATATATGTTGCATAAATGCTATGTATGTCATGCTCTAAAGAACAATCTCAGCCCCAGGAGCAACTATGCATGGTTATGACTACTTCCAACGCTTGAAGGGCTTTCCATACTTGCCTTGCTTGAACTTTCCATGCTTGAATTTGCCATGGTGCCCATAGTAACCACCATGCCCATGCATATGGTGGTGATGATGACTACCATGTCCAAGACGGTGAGCTCCAATTGCAGCAGCCGCAGCTGCAGCACCACCAGCTAACATTGTTCCAAACTTATTAGATCCTTGCCCTGCCCCTACAATAATTTCTCAATAATCATCATGTGCCCACCAATAACACATCGATACTCTAGATTAATTATTGTGTAAATTAATATGAGTGTGTTTCAATTCGCATAAATGTAATCATGTACACTTTTGAGTTGGTTCAGGTAACGTAGCGACAAGATCGAGCTAGTGGACAATACCAAGTACAACCCGGCCTAAAAGCATGTATGATTATACCTTGCCTGGCCTAGTGCAAAAGGCACATGCAGTTAGGGTTACAACATGAAATCCGATAAATGTAATTATGTACCTTTTGGGTTGTTCCAAGTAATATAAAGACAAGATCGAGCTAGTGGACAATACCATGTACAACCCTAAAAGTATGTACACTTTTGAGTTGTTCCAGGTAATGTAGGGACAAGATCGAACTAGTGAGCAGCAATACGAGGTATAATCCTAAAAGCATGCATGATTATACCTTGCATGCCTAGTGCAAAAGGTACAAGGGCAGTTAGGATTACAAAACCGAACCCGATTTAACCCGTTCATACTTTTAGGTAGTAGTTGTGAATTAAAAAAAATGTGTGACCAATACCAAATACAAACCTAAATTTTCTAATAGTAGTGATAAATTCAAAAGATTAATTAGGCAAGATATGCATATATACCCTGATGTGAAGATGATGGGGGTGGATAGCCAGCAGGAGGATAGCCTTGTTGGGGAAATGCACCACTCGGCGGAGGATATGCCACCGCCGGCGGGTAGCCAGCCGGAGGGGGAGGGTGTGCACCGGCAAGAGGATACCCTTCCGGGCTGTATCCAGGTGAAGGAGGAGGAGGATGAGGATATCCGGCAGGTGGGTATGCCCCTGCAGCAGGAGGAGGATGATGAGGATATCCAAGTGGCGGCGGACGGTGATGAGCTCCGCCGTGGGCTCCCGGAAGGTGATGGGCGGCGGCAAATCCGGCAATGTTAGACAGCAGCCCCCTTTCCTGGAACTCTGGCCTTCCCATCCCCATTTTTATTCAGCTCCGGCGATTACACACCCTAAACTGCAACAAATAAAAACACCACATAATATCTGTTAGGCAAAATATTCAAAACAAAAAAGGGTTGAATATAAGACCACCAGCCAAGTTGATCACGCTGCTGACTTAGTAACCACACAGTTACAGATTCAGCCTATTAGTCTTCGTGATTTGATCAGTCAGACCAATCAGTTATGAACAACCTAAATTGATTAATTCTTTTGTTGTTTTTTCTCAAAACGAGGAACTCGTACACTCTCAAAGCGACTGCGAGTTTCTCTCATCACTCAAAAAAGATTGAATCCAAAAACAAAACAGAAGAGAAAATTAGAGTAAACAAAAAATGATGAAAAATGTTGCCTACTATACCTAGATAGATTCCTAGTTTAATAAAAGGATAAAATCCTTGGTAGTGTAATCTAGAACCGAAGATGCAGGGAGATCAAGGCAGGGATGAAGAAATGTCATCAACAATGGCAGATATTTATATGCAGAGGGAGAGAAAGAGAGATGAGAGAGAAAGTTTTACTACCAGAGATTATTTAGATGGTGGTTGAAGGTTGATGGTTGAAAACGTCCCACAGAAACCACCTGCATGCATGCAGTTCTAGAATTTTGCTAGCCTTCGCTGTACGACCACCTATTTTTACACGTTAGTTGCTGCTACGTGTAATCCAGTCCGCTTTATTATGTGTACAAGGTTTAAGGAAATAGTAATAGTTATATTGTTGCATAGCAATGATAGCATAGAACAAGAAGTTGCATTATTATAATATATACATATGAATATTACATGTACTTTGATACAACTATAAGTCTACAGGCAAATTAGATGTTTCTGTACTTGGCTATCATGTGTCAGCAATTATAAGTTATTTGTTTACATGTTAACTGTAGTTACATAATATGTAAAATGAAAGTATACAATTTTTGTATCAGGATTCACAATACAATATAAACTCTGGTTCATGGTACATATAACAATTGAAGACTACAATGATAAGGATTAAAATATAAAGTTATAGTTCAAAAAAGGTGTTTGAGTGAGTGAAGCATGACTCTCAAATCTAAAAATTCTGAGTTCGATTTTTACGATTTTCCAGTTGTGCATAAACAAAAAGTATTATATTCACAAGGAAAAAAGAGCTGCAGCATATACAAGTAAAAAATTTTCCATCTCGACAGCAAAATTGACCTTCATTCATGGATTGCAAAATCATCCATTGATACATATGCAACAACTAACAAGCTGCAACTTTTCTCTAAACTCACACAAGGATCAAACTTTACATGCTCTTCATCACTCTCCAAGCAAACAGTAAAATTACCCCAAAATCACTCACATCAGAAGTTACAGTGCCATCCATCAAGTGTGGTGTGAGTGCTAACAGCCACACAAAACTAGAAACCAAGCGATTCCTAGAATCATGTGTAGGATTGCGATACTGCAGAACCAAGATCGCTATATGCTCCCGTTGCAAAATTATCATTGAACTTTTTCATATACCCTTCTGTAAATGCTGGAGCCTTCAAACTCTGCGTGGATCTCCCTTTCAGTTCTTATCCCCATAGGGTTCTTTAATACCCATCCATTACTGTCACAAAGAACATTAGGGTTTATGTTGTCGATGTGTATAAGCTCATTGGACATAGTGTCAAAGTAATCTCTCATGTCGAGAGCCACCTCAAGCACGTCAGATTGTATGAAGACCTGCCCACCAAAATTTACGAGGTTATTTAATCACAAAACGAAGCTTGAGGAACAATGGAATAGGAGAAGCCATCTTCTTGTAATTAATAGAAACGAAGTATGCATGAAAGTTATTAAACGCCATCAGGTAATAGTTTGAGCCCTCAAAAGACGATGTTTACTGGATAAAAGAACATAACTACGCTAAGTGGTTTCTTCACTATGTGGAGTTGTATAATCAATGTACACTATGAAGCCAAAATTCAGCGTTTACCTGTCCACCTCGTGCTAAACGATCAACTATGGATTGAACCAACGGCTTTTGCACAACTCTTCTCTTATGATGCTTTTTCTTGAAATGAGGGTCAGGGCACTGCAGACACGAGCACCTAGCTACTAAGTTTTAACCAAAAGTATTTCAAGCCTTTACTGTTTCGGCAAAAACAGTACACTTACCAAGATAGAAACTAACACCAAGGGTCCAGGGTATGTAGATACAATACTTTCAAAGGAAATCGTTGCATTTGCAAACAGAAAGTGTCTGCATATAAAATATAATTAACTAGAACGCAGTAAATTTTCTCAAGTAGTTGAAAATAAACTTTTAAAATCCTTACATATTTCTCAGACCCAGCTCGTTTACCCAATACATAGCACGTGTAACCAACTGCAGAAGACAAGCATTAAAATATCAGATTTTTAATTCATTAAAATAACCGAGTAATATGCAACCACTAAACCAAAAATATGTGAAAAGAGAAAGTTGTATTTCCCTTACTTTCGGACGAATTTCCAGTCCCAGATAGTTTTTGGATTCAGGATTTCTTTTAGCAAGGTACATAAGAAATCTGCCGCTACCTGCACACAGTCCTGGTTAGACCCTAGACCCTAAGAAAGCATACGTAGGACAAGATTTTCAGTAACAAGGAGAACAGGAATATGATTGCCACTGTAGGAAACAAAGGTTTGGGTGAGGAAGAAAAAAGGAAGAAGCGGAAATGATAGAAGGGACATTTTATGGAAGAAAAAGGTCTCTCTTTTGGTATAGGCGATCCTTAGAGATGGGTGATCGTGATCAGGGAGATGTATGCATGTCTGTCGAACAAATAATTATATGCAACGATAAACAAGATCCAGGGTTTAGGGTGATAAGTTGCAACTCTTTCAAGGCAGTAAACCTAGGTTTGAATCCCACATCTCTGTCCCCCATCAATTGTACCCACGAAAAAGGATCCATAATTTTACTAATTTATAAAACTACTTTAGCATGCAGACGACCACATAATCCTTAGGGCACAGCATTGGTATCTTGAGACAGATCGAAGCAGCTGGATTCTAACAACATTTAGAGTGAAGTCAGGCTAAATTATATTCCTTACCACTTCCTATATCCACCATCAGTGGCAGCGATGTGTCCTTATATACCTCATTCCAGTTTGGCACTTCTGCAGGAACCTTCTTATAGTAAAATGCATTTCGGAAAAAGAAAAAAAACTGAGTGAAGTTATATAGCATTAGAGTAATCATGGAAAACCATTTAAACTCAAATCAGAAAATGTGCAAGTTTCCAAAACCAAAACGTTTACAGAAAAAAAAAATATTAGAAGCAAAGTGAGGTTACCAAGAGCGAAGAGCGCAGAGGATTAACATGCTGCCTTATTCTGAGGCGCCCCAATTCCTGCAACACCACATATTAGCAATAAATCCGCTATTTAGCCAAATAACTCATGATACTATGATAGTCAGCAGAGTAATCTTCCAAATCATGTCATGATAGTCAGCAGAGTAGTCTTCCAAATCATGTCACTAACAACTTAACATCAACA
>NXFB01000029.1:32481-49096 GCA_002525835.2 Ipomoea batatas | reverse complement strand
TTTTAGTTCATAAAATAAATCAATTTTAATTGTTTATATTAATCAGTTCAAATCAATAAAATTAATAAATCATTATCTCTAAGAGGGTGTCTTAGAATCACTCTCAGGGGAGTAAGATACTTGAAACCCATCAAAATTAAGACTTTGTTGTGATCATTTGTCAGGCTAAGGTCACAAGATAAGATTTACTCAGTACACACCTTTAAATAGTGATTGTGGGTTTTTCACACTCCAAAAAAAATGAATAGAGTCATAAGTAAGTGGGTGTAGGATTGAGGTGCAAAAGAATGAATGTATTACACTCTTATTTACTCTATGTAATAATCAAATTTTGGAGAATGTTTTTCCCATCACAAGTTTCATAATGGAGAGAGTTGCACTTCTTGGAGTATCATCACAAACCTACCCATTACTTGGAACCCTAAAACTTGATCTTCTATGACTAATCTTCTAGTATGAGATTTTGAAAAAGCCAGCAATAACTTGAAAGGTCACCAAAGTTATTTCAAAACTTGAACCCAGAATGGATTGCAACAACTCCTCCTACAAGATTCTCGTATCCTACATTTTGGAACCCAGCTTCTGCGATCATTGCAGCGAACTTCTCCTGCAGAAAACCCAAAAAAAAAAAAAAAAAAAAAAAAAAGAAGGAAGGAAAGACATTAGCTTCTACCATATTCTGAAAATGGATTTTAGAAAATGCTCTTAGAACTAGTTTCTGACTTGTCTAATATTATGTTCAAGTCACCATGAACTTTCTAATGCGCAACAGCAGCATGATTTTGTGATGGCCTCATGGCAGTAGTCGAGAGTAATTACATGTCATAATTATATACAGAATGATTCTGGGACAGTGAAAGATTGAAAGCAGCAAGGACTCTAGGTTAAAAAAGTTCTCAAATTTTGTTTCAGTGAGCAGCTAGACATTGCCAGCATGCCACATGAACATAGCAATTGTCATTATAGTAGCACTAAAATCCCCTACTATAAAAAGTCCAGAGACTACCTGTGGAGGGAAACGGCGAATACTCTCAACCAAGTACTGATAAGAGTCACGATCACCGGTCACCATCTCACCGACTGCTGGGATGACTGAGAATGAATATAAATCATACCTGAAGGAGATTTAAAAAGAATCAAGTATTGCATAAAGTACAAAAATGGCAAGAAAACCAATTCCAAGGTAGAAAGTATACAAAAAGGTAAATCATTTAAAAGGCACTTCATAATAATTGCAAGGGATACCAAATAGTGCACTACCACGTAGTTTAAGTCAAAATACTTACAGATCTTTAAAGATTGGGGCATCAACATGGCTCAGTTCAAGGCAAAGGAATCTTCCTCCCGGCTTGAGCACCCTAACAAACAAACCAGAGTCATCACAATACCGTTATGAGCACTAGGTAGAAAACTTCTGACTGGAACAACTAAAGGTAAACGCAGATAACACCAGATTCAGTAAATAAGTTGTGCAAAACCCTTAAAACAGGTCTAATTCCATAACACATGCCCAAAAAAGGATTTCCTCTTTTTTATTGTTGGAAGTGCTTCAGTATTACCTATAAGCTTCAGCAAGAACCTTTTCTATATGTGTAACATTCCTAATCCCAAAGGCAATTGTGTAACCATCCATGGAACTGTTTTCAAATTTCAAGGCTTCGGCATCTCCCTCCACCCAAATGAGGGATTTGTCCTCTCCAAAACCTGTAAGTTTTAAAACAAAATTATCGCTTTAAGAGACATGGTTAACCAAACAAGATATATACCATCACAAAAATGTGCTTATTACTTTAAGAGTAAGAGCATTCTCTTTAATCACCAGCAAAGAACACACTTTACCTCTTTCCTGAGCCCGCTTCTTACCAACATTTAACATGTTTGGATTGATGTCACATACATAAATTTGGGTTTCCTCAATCACATTATCATCAAGGATATCTTGTAAGGCTCTGCGTTTTACACTTTTGATAGTTTCCAGAATCCTGAATGCAACATCCCCTGTAAAACTACAGAAGTTTAAATCTCAAGCTTTAATTAAGTGTGGATCATCCCAACAATGATAGACCATAAGACCATGGCTTGCAATCTTTTTTACTGTTCAAATCAAGATTGTGAAATTACAGAGACATCAGTAGGACTACTTATATACTGCTCATTTTGGAACATTGCTACCTAGATAATGCTAATATCTCAGCCTAATACCAGCTACTTAGTTAAAAATTTAGCATTGCTTTTCAGTCAGCTATTGAGCATCTTTATTAAAAGTTCATTTTGACAAAACACTGAACTTACAGGTATCTAATGATTCACTCAGGTATAATGTATAAAAGACATCAAACACAGAGAGTACAAATAGGCTGAGACTATTGTTATGTGATTTAGCCTATTTCCTTAATTTCAACGAACAAGGTTCCGAGCATATAATCCATGAGGAGATTATCTTTTGTATTAATGCATCTATGTTCAAGGAGGCCTCACATCACAAAGATTGAGGATAACAAAGTTAAAACCTCACATTTAGGTTGATATATTAGCTAACAAAATTACTGTTTCAAAATATGCAATGGAAAACGCAATCTTCTTCAACCTAGAATCCCCAAGCTAAAACTGTTAAGAAATGCTCACCTGTCCCACCAGCCACATCAAGATGCTTCATTCCAGGAAAAGGATTCAATTTGGATATCAATCTGAAAGAAATGACCTAAAAAATCAATCTCGGCACACTCAAAGTTCCATAATATGATTCATGAGAATGAGAAATCGGTGACCTAACTGGTCCTTCCATAGCCTATGTAGTCCTCCGCTCATCAAATCATTCATGAGATCATAGTTTGAAGCAACACTGGAAAATACATTTCCAACCAATTTGCTCTTTTCTTCTTCCGGTACCTCCTTAAACCCTGAAACCAAAACCTTCAAAGTAAACACCCTTCATACTGGAGGAATAATTGCATGAACCAACGATGATTCCTTTATCGGTATTGTGGAATTGGACGAAATGCGTAAACTTTTTAGGTTTAGATGTAATTAAGAACAAATTAGAATCAAATTGATGGATACTGACCGAAACTGGTGGCATGAGAATGCAAAGTAGACACCGGAATGTACATTGATGAGAACAAACTGTTTTTGCTCCTGAGACCGCGAGCTATTGACCTCAACGCCGTAGCCATGGTTGAACCTCGTGATTGTTCAGAGGGAAGAAAATCTCTAAACCCTAACCCAATCGATTTGGGCACCTTCACACTCACTCCTACCTTGAATGCCAAGAAATACTTCCCTAGTCTGATGAATGATCAGGTTATGTGGGAAATCCGAAATCATTACATGTGAATGTGTACAGAATAAATATAATTTATATGTAATAGCTCGTAAATCATAACTGAATATATCTAAGTCGATGAATTAACTTGTGAACATACAGCCCTAATTAAAAGAGTGAATTAACAAATTCGCTAATCATAAATATAATGAAAGAACACTAATTAAAATACCTTCTTAGTTGCTAAAATTTGACATAATACAGATTCCGGGATGGAGAAGTAAGGAATTGGCAGAAATTTTAACATTTATGCCTCTTGTAATAATTTGAACTAGAATAGTGGTTGGAAGAATGAATTGTGTCAACAACTATTTCAAATGGGGCATATTAGCCACAAATTCAAAATTGTACTAAGTATTATAACTTTATTTTAATCAATAATTGACTCTATTTGTAAGAGTTAAAGGTTTTATAGTTCTTTTATATTTCGTATTATTAACATTTTTGAATCGAGTTAAATCAATTTTTATCATAAATTTATATGTGGTAGTATATTTTTAGTCTTTTTGCTTACTAAAATATTCATATTTAGTCATATTATTATTGTGGCATGACTATTTTTTGTCCTATATCAATAAAATTGCTGAAATGACATTAAATATAAAGATATTTCGATTTTTTAAAATCCTAATTTGAAGACTAAAATACCCATTATATTTAAGTGCATTTCAATTTTACATGGATATACAAACTTCTTTTTTGTTTGGTGCCAAGAGGAAGGACAACACCATGGGGGCGTTTTGTTGGGTTTTGAATCTCATTAGCATATTCAACTTCAATTACCATGTTTGTTTTACTAGTTATATGCATTGAAATGTGATTGACAGAGTAATTGGGCAACAGCACCCGATTCGGACCCAAAGGAAGACAAACAGCCACCAGCTATGCAAAGACTATATATTGATGATGAGAGTTATTATCAACAGCTCCACTACCTTACACATGAAGGCTCATCATTATGATGTCCGTTACAACTCATAGAAGAAGAGTCGTTGCGCTTGTAGTATAAGTGATGGCATGTTGTAGACTGAAGGGGGGACATTTATAACACACAAAACTCTATTGTATTGAAATTACACATTGTACTATCATACTTCACTTATACACAAATTATACTCCGGTAACATACTTACCGTCAGTGATTCGAATCAGAAATGAAAAAAAAAAAAAAAGTCTTTTGCTTATAAAATTTCACTTTCGTTTCTTGGAATGAAAAAACACACACGCACGCACGCATATCATTTGCTTACAATTTTTAAAGTTGTTTGCACAATAAACACATACATAGACTTATGCTTACATGAGAATTAAGCTTTTCGTGAGAACTTGCAAACTAATCTGATCCATCCAACTATAATCAATCGTTGGAAAATAAGAGAAAATCACATTAACACATTTTATGAATATTGCGAACTAATATAATATGTCACCCTGGTTAAGAACATAAAAAAGTTTGACACTTTTTTTTTGGGGGGTACCCTATCTTATTGTTAAGTTGTCCTCAACCTATAAATTATACCCTCTTGCAAGCTAATTTGGCATGCCACATGAATTTCTTCACTTAAAAAAAAAAAATTATCCTATGTGTTTAGCAAGCTTGCTAAACACATAAAGGCTGTCATTCAGCAGCCTTTATACTTTAACCGGCGGTTTTTTGCTGCCTTTTGGCCGCAAAAGCTGCCATAAATTTTTATTTTTTTGTTAATTTGTTAAAGTTCTTTTTATTATTTTATTATTATTATATATAATATAAAATAAAAGTGGACCATTTTAAAAAGTAAGAGTGATTTGCATGAATGTAGAACAAATGATATATAATTTGCAAATTTGATGAAGTGAAAATGGACTCATTTTAGAAAGTGATAGAAAATTTTTGGGTTAAAAATAGTCTTAGCACCCAAAAATTCAATTGATGTGGTTGCTCTAAAGGAGTAAACTTGTATACGTAAAAATATACAATGATATTATGTTTTTTAAAAAATACAAGAATATTGAAAATCGATGGGAAAATGGAAAATGGGTATAAACAAATAAGAAAGGTGAAAATTTTTATTTTGTTTTTGTTGTTTCTGGTAAGAATCAAATACGTCATTTTTTGACATGTCAAAAGGTCAGCGAATCATGTAGCTCATGTGCTTGTACGGACGACTGATTCTTCTTCTGTCCTTGAGTCTTGGTATGATTTTCCTTCTGATTGTATTTTGATTTTTTTTTTTGATAATTTAATATAAGTTGAGTTGTTTTTTGTTTTTAAAAAAATGTATATGAACTTCAACAGATTTTAATTACTTAGAAACTAATAAAATTGTGTAATTAAATAATATTTATTGTTTTGTATCAGTCAAGTTTCGTCTGGATGCCACATTATACATGCATATATTTGCTTATCTATAATAAAATATAATAAATCTCAATCCATGCTATATTCCTTATTTATGTTTATTTTTTCAGTTAAATATTTTTATACATTTATACTATAATTGTTGTACTATACAATTTTTTTTTTTACAAAAGTATCCATACCATTATAATTTATATTATTCTTTTTCCATTATTATTATCACACACATGTATGTAGGCATAATATTATGAGAAATAAGTTTGATTTCATTATATTTGTATTAAATGTTACCATAATTATATTTAGTAATTTATCATATATAAAATTCTTACATTAATAATATTAATCATACCATAATTATTACTCAAATTATCAGCTATACTTTTAAATATGAATTATTTGAAAATTATATACTATTATTTTTAAAAATATTTTAACATTGAGTATTAATATTGAGCATATATTTTGCGAATCGCACATATAAATACTAGTTTGATATAATAATTGTTAATAATATTTTTTTTTAAAAGGTTTCCATATTCTTCCTTTTACAAATAATAAATTCCTTCAAATTAGGCGACACAACAATCACATAATCCGTTCGTTGTTATCATTGCTACCTTGTTATCTCTTCATCTCCATTGCCTTCATTTTTGGAAAGAGGCAATGTTGCTCACCTCAGAGGAAGTGATGCAACATCGCCTTATTATGAATATGAAGAGTACTCCAAAAAAAAAATATGAATATGGAAGAAGAAACAAGTTTATTGTTTTTTTTTTTTGTTTTTTGTTTTTAATACAAAACTATAAGAATGCAACATATATTGGCTCTTTATATATTCGAAAGAAGCGATAACTCATCGCTTTCTTCCAAATGAATGCCAAGATTATTAAAAAATTAATCTTAAGATGTGATATCATCATGACAAAGTTAGAGTTACCATGGTAGCAAATAACTGTTTGAAAAGAAAACGAAGAGTATTATTATTATTATTAGAGCATCTCCAATACGGATTTTAGGGGAGGTTTTTGCAACTCTAAAAACTTAAGCAATGGTTTTTCAAAAATGGAAAAGGTTGGCTTTTGAGCAAAGGGTCCACCTGCAACCAATTTTTGGGGATTAAAAAAAAAGAGGAGTGAAACGCGCTACTCAACCCAACAAGCGCATGTAAACATGTGCACGCTGTGACGTTTTAGAGAGTCCGCTAGCTGGCGGTACTCTAAAATTTTGACCGTTGGTTATTATTATTATTATTATTTTTTAAGAATATTTCTTTCTCTCTTCCTTTTTTCTCATGTATTCTCTCTTCTACTTAGCTTCCTAAAAACTAACAAAAAAACCTTAACGATTGACGATGCTCTTATAAATAATAACCTCACAAAACTATCCTACTAAATAGAGCAAAAGTCAATAACCTATAAAAAATTGTTCATCCAAATAGTCTTCTCTTTAATTTACATATTAAGATAATTTTTTTTTAATTCTAAAAATAGTACAGTAATTTATGTAATACGGAGTACTGTAGTATGAGTAAAATGAAAAAGATGTATGAATTACTTAAAAAATAAACAAAAAAAAGTAATTTTTTTTTTAAAATTTCCAGATAATTGTTTGGAAAAAATTAGTGTGTGTTTTTCAACAACTATTTTTTCGAAGGACGCGATAAAAAGTACACAAAAAAATCGAATTTGGATGAGCAAAGCAGATTTCAAAACACAGCAAGTACACAAAAAGTTTCGATCTTTGATTTCAAATACAACGAAAAGAAAAAGAATCTTGAAAATTATCTGTCCAAAAACAAGCCTACCCAACAAGACTAGAGTGGGAAAAGGGAAAATCTTGGAGAGAGAAACTGTAGAGAGAGAGAGAGAGGGGATGAAGGGAGGGAAAAAGAAATTGTTGGGCGCGGAATCTTCTCAGCCCTCCGAAATCGTCGCCTCCATCGCCGGGGACGGCGGCGGCGCGGGCAGCTCCGAACAGCCCACGGGCATTTCGACGGGAGCTCAAGCGGCGGCGGAGCCGCAGCAGCAGGACGAGATGGTCGGAGCTGATGCTGACGGCGGCGCGGCGGAGGACGACGACGGCGAGCTGCCGGAGGAAGAGGCGGATGACGACGAGCAGTATGAGGACCTCCAGATCGAGGAGGAGGCGGAGGGCGAGGCGGTGGAGGGAGAAGAAAATGGAAGACCTAAGCTTGCAGAAGGGTTTTACGAGATTGAGACCGTGAGGAAGAAGAGAGTTCGAAAGGTTTTATCCTTTTTTATCTTTTTGTATTTTCTCTCTATCATAACAAATTGGCTAAATTAAATTTCTCGTGTGACATTTTCCCCAAAACTTTCATTTTTAAAAAAAATCTGATTTCATGCTTATTTTTTGCTGACATTCTGTTTGATTGCTGTCTTTCACATCTCTGGAACAACAAAAGGGCCAAGTGCAGTACTTGATCAAATGGTAAGGAATGCATTTGTGTTTTTTATGTGTTATTGAAAATGTAAAATGTGATGTTAGTCATGGAGATTTTGTAGTTTAACTAGAGGTTGCCACTTGCCAGGATTCTTTTTCTATGGTTTATAGACATTAGTGCTTGTGTTCTGATTGGTATCTACTGTTTTTGCAAAGGCGAGGTTGGCCGGAGACTGCAAACACGTGGGAGCCTGTGGAAAATCTGTTATCGTGCTCTGATGTTATAGATGTGTTTGAAGAGAGGTTATCCTTTCTTAGCGTCTTGTGTTGAATTGTTGTTGATTCGATTGTGTGTGTGTGTGTGTGTCTAAAGTGTTTCTTGGGAAAGCTGTGGTCTTGACTGGATTTAGTCTTTTGTTTTATATGAAGTATGCGGTCTGGGAAAAGATCCACACGAAAGCGTAAGCGGAAGCATAGTGTTACTCACACTCAACCGAAGAAAAAACAGCAGCAGCAGCAGCAGCGTTCCCCTGCAGCTGCCACGTATAGTGTGCCAGCTGTGAAGGTCAGGATAATGGAGGAACCTTTGCCCTTTCCATGTGATGACCCGAGTGTGAACCACGTGAACAATAATGTTAGTGCGGGTGGTGCGAAAGGAGTTGTCCAGGTGGTGCACGAGAATGGTGTGAAAGCGGATTCCTCTGCGTGTAGGAGAACAAGTGAACGTAATGACTTGGATCTAAAACTCAGTGAACTTCGGGGAATGCCTATGACTAATGGAGCCAATGTGAATAAATCTCAGGAGGCTCGTATTCCAGGCGAGGGCCTTTCAAATGGGTTTGTAAAAGCAGACTGGACACAATCAGTTCAATCTGGTCGCTGTACTGGAGCTAAAAGGAGGAAGTCAGGCTCGGTTAAGCGATTTAAGCAAGACTCATCCACCAATGTATTGAACGATATGCCAGATGCGACAATCAGAGCTATCAGTGACAATGCGATTGCAGTTGCGCCTGAAGGAATTCAGAACCATCCCTTTGTGGGCAACGATTGGGGCTACAAGAACAAGTCTGCGAATTTTGAAGATGCGTATAACATTTCTCAGATTGTTAAGCCGGTGGGCTATCAAGCTGCCGTGTCCAATGGAGCCCAAGAAGTTTCCATAACCTTTTTGGCTAAGAGGTTTGTGACACAATACCTACTTTCCTTTTTCTGCCATTTTTTCAAGTGTTTTATCTGCTTATTAACCTTTAAATTTAAAAGTTGACTGAATCAGTGGAAGAAAGACTGACATACTATAATTCTGTTTATTATTTTATAACGTCAAATGTGAATTATAAGAAGCCACCCCTTGGTTAAGTTTTTCACAGTTATCATGTAGGATCACTAAGCTTTTGTTCTCATATACAAAGATGTTTATCTAATCTTGTAATCTTATATACAATATACTCGATGAAATCCACATCTCTAAATCTTGGATCTATTATTTAACCTTGAAGTACTTTATGATGCTTACTAATATCGATGTCGTTAGAATTTTTATGTATTCCATCATGAGTTGTCATTTAATGTCCTTAATTCCTCAAAATATACTATTTACCAAAAAGTCATCACCCTTGCTGATCAAATCTATAACAAAGTTTAAAATTTAAAATAATTAGTATTTTTCTTAGTGCTTGTTATGCCATGGGTTCATGGAATATGAAAATGGGGAGTAGGCCAAAAAATAACATGCAATGGCACATATTCTTCTATATAGCATTGAAATTTACATTTGACTCTATTTGGATTTTATTTTATTTATTTATTTATTATTTTTCACATGCATATTGCTGTTTTTATATTGTTGGTAGAAGTTTACCATCGGTTACACAAAACAACATGCCTTATCTGGTATTTTCAGGTGCATTTAATTTCTTGATACCTTGTTATTTTGGAGCCTTTAATGTTAAAATTCGTTATTTCCATAGGTTGCTATAAATTGTTCATATGTTTGTTTTCGGGAAAAATGCATGTAGTTATTACTGTCGTCAATTCACATCCATATATTCCATTTAGTACTCTGTTAAAATATTAACAATTAACACTGCAAGATGTGAAGAGACGAAATACGTTTGTTTGTTTTTTGGTGCTATGGATGTATAATCTGTGACAAAAATGTTCAAAGTGCAATCCTTCTGGAACCAAACAATAGAATGAGATTTTTACTGCAAGTTTCTCAATTACTTGACCAACCTTGAGTATTTGGTGGGTAAAACCATAAAGTTCTTTTGAATATTTTCGGTTGGTGCAAATAATGATGACTGCTTTGCATTCTGCACTACAGGTCCGATGGGAAAGAGGTGACAGTGGATAACAAATTTCTGAAGGCAAATAATCCACTTCTGGTATACAAAATTTTCTCATTTTCAATTATAATTTGCGTCTTTAGGAATTTGTGGTCGTGTAGCATTATAAGGCTGCAGTTACTTATTGGATTGATCTTGCTAAACTGTGCAGTTGATAAACTTCTATGAGCAACATCTACGGTACAATCCCTCTGTGTGAGTGAAGATGCTGAGAAAGGGGAAAACGCAGCATGGTTTCCACATCTGTGAATGTATAGTGTTGTAATTTTGTAGCAGGAGGCCTTAGCTTTAGCGATACTTATGATGACGGTAGTAAATAGTTTAAGCTGAACCGCATGGCAGGAAGTCTAGTGTTACATTACACTGATTGTCGGAGCTACATGATATCCGGGGAATGAAAATTTTCACATGACATTGTTGGGCTGCAGCAGTTTCAGCACCTCTTATTTGATCATTTTCCATGCACTTTACACATGTTTTTGAGTATTTACATTTTCATGTTGCTTATATTCTCAACTCTGGATCTCTGTTGTTTTTAGTTGTGGTTCAGTGATGTCTATTTTGAAGGGAAATCTATCAGTCCTTGGCTTAGTCATGGTCCACAATGCATTGTGGATTATGGTCATGACTGATACTGCAGTTGTGTTGAATTGATACTGCAATTGTGTTGAAAGGGAACTGCAGTTACGCAGAACATCAGTTTAACACAACTGCAGTTCCAGACGGATAAAACGGTCTCTGTTTCGCGCAACTGCAGTTCTCTTTCAACACAACTGCAGTATCAGTTCAACACAACTGCGGTATCAGCCATGATGCATGATCCACAATATAACAACTACCATTTATGTGGCTTAAAGATGAGCAGAAAATGTTTGATCCTTGTGACATGGCAGAAGTTTTCAATAGTGGTCATATATTGACTTCTTGGTTGATCTCTTCAAAGATGACTAGAATCCCTATATTCTTGCAAATTGTGTTTGATTTGAGACATCATTTGTCTTTTGCAATAGTAAAGACACTCTTCAGCATCAAAGATCCTCAGAGAAGAAAACATCATTCAAAGGAATAACAACATTTGACCATTGCCATATCCAAAAAAGCAGGACCTCTTGTTTATATTGCCAGTTTTGATCACAGACCACAGTATCTCTGTTCTCTTTGAAGCAACCCAGAGATTAGAGGTGTGCATATTCATGGCAATGACCAATGGAGGGCCTTCACCAGTGGTTCCTTCTCTCATACTAGGGTTCCTCAGCCTGATCATCGTCGGACCGACCATCTCGACATCCATCAATGGAGGCACAACTGTTGTGGTCATGGTGTTGCTACCTTTCTTCTTGTTGTGGCTGGTGCAGTTGTCTGCAACATTTGTGCCAGAAATGAAGACTTCCTCCATCACTTACCATGAAAGCAGTGGCTTTGAATATGATGCAGGAGGGTTCTTTGGCTTGGGCACCTTTCTTCTGGTAGTTCTGTTTTTCACCCTGTATAAGATAGTTTAACTTCCATCTATACATACAAGATTGGAAACAGAAGTTTTGTAACCACAACATTTATATATATCTTTCAAATTGAAAATATTGTTTCCATCAGAGCACCAAAAGAAGACGAAAATGGCTACAGGTTGAAAGAATACATCACATCAAATTTTGACAGTAGAGTACAAAAAGGGGCTAGTTCTTTGGGATGTTTTTCCCTACAATCTTGGCAGGAGCGATTCTTAGAAGGTTTCCCGGCTTACCAGGAACAGCCCCTTTCACCATTACAATCCTAAGCTCCTCATCAATCTTGACAATCTTCAGCTTTCGGATCTTTGCCTTCGTCCCTCCCATTCTTCCAGGCATTTTCTTGCCTTTATACACTCGTCCAGGAGTCGTTCCAGCACCAATTGAACCGAGCTGTCTATGACTCTTCGATCCATGAGTCATAAGACCTCTCTTGAAATTATGTCTTTTGATTCCACCTGGTGGCAAAGTTCAAAACACTTCTGATCAGTGTTCCACAATGGCAAAACAAAAGCACTCACTAAAGATTACACTTTATCACATCAAAGTAGGAGATAAAACATAAACTCTCTGAAGTCAAAAGAAACACTGGAATGATGAAACTAAACAAATCCATATTGCACAAGTTATCGAGGGAAAGCTAAAAACGCCCATGTGAAATCCTCAAATGATAATGCAAGCAATATCACCACACCATTTCTAATAAATTTAACTTTTAGATGAATCAATATTAATAGCTTTAGGTATATACTGCAACATGAACATCACCAAGCTCTATATCAAGATTCAAGCACCATCCACATCAAGATACAATAACACTTGGACAACCCCAACCAAGTTGGTCACGCTGTTAGCTTGGTAATAACAAGGTTCCAAGTTCGACTCCCAATGGAAACGGCCTATTGGCCTTCTTGGTTTGAGCTGTTTGAGTCAATCAGCTATAGATAACCTAGGTTGTTTACTTCCTTATAGTCCATTGCCAGAAAGGGTAACAAGATGAGTTTATCCGGTTTATCCGGCCTACACCCTCGGGTAGTGGTTGTAGGTTTATCTCTTTGGTCAAGATACAATAACACTCTTTTTGAAAACTTCTACTAGGCTAATGCTGCACATATATATAAAAAATTCTTGAATGTTTGCATAATTACATTACAAAAGCTTGCATCTTTACATAGATAATCAGCTAGATTAAGTCTAGAAAGGCTCAAAATTAGCCTTTCACATGACAACCATTATCTTTGAACAAACAATTATCAATATTCCATTTGGTATGCAGAAATACCTTGAAACCCTTTTCCAATGGTGGTGCCGGAGACATCAACTAGGTCACCTTCGTTGAAGAGCTCGCTGAAGACCAGCTGCTGGTTCGGCTCGAAGCTGTCGATAGACTGGAGCCGGAACTCCTGCAAATGGCGCAACGGAATTACGCCCGATTTCTGAAGGTGTCCCATTTCGGGTTTGGTGAGTTTCCGGTCACGGACACGGCGGTACCCTACTTGGACGGCGCTGTAGCCGTCAATAGCATCGGTCTTGACCTGAGTTACAATGTTGCCTTCGCGGAATCCGATGACGGTGACGGGAACCACCGTGCCAGAGGGCTCGAAGAAGCTCATCATGCCTAGTTTCGTCCCCATTACGCCCACGCCGGCCTCCATGGAGGCCGAAATTGGGGAGCAGGGGCGGCGGAGAGAGAGTGATTTTTGGGGGTTTTGCGTGCGGAGAGGGAGGTGGACGAGGAACGAGGAGCGGAAATTCGTGGCGGCATTGGTCGCCGCCGTGGGCGGTGGCGTTAGGCGGAGAGAAGAGATAGACATGGCGGTTGGGAAGAAGAAGAAGAAAATGGAGAAAGAATGGTTCTTTCTATCCTTATCCACCGGCGAGAGAGCTCGAGGGTGGAGGTGAGCTTCTATAGCCTGCTATTCGGAACACCTTAACTTCTGTGTTCCCTTATTCATTATAATTTGATCCGGCCCAATATTTATTCATTGAATCATTGTATAAGATATTTGATCCATTGGGCCCAGATTGAACTTGATCCTTCCAATTTCTTAGAATAGGCCCATACTATATTTCCTTTTTTTTTTTTTGAGTACTACTGACTCTGTTACAATATAGTCAATAACTCGAACCCATAGCTACTTTCTCAACCTACTGAAGCACAACGAGTCAATAGTTGACTCCACTGAGGCTCGAACCCACTCTCATCATCCATGTGAGAGTGTTAATCGGGACACCGAGTGCCACTTGACCACAAGATCTTTGGCATCTTTTGTACTGTTGACAATAGATTTGGGATTTAGGGTGTTCAGCAAATTATGGTCCACAGTGTTCTGTGGACTATAACGAAAAGTACATTTTAGTATACTAAAAGTACATTATTTGTATACTGAATGTACATTAATAAAATAATATATTTTTCCTGAATACAATGTACATTTTTAATATACTAAAATTACATTATTTATGTAATGAATGTATAATCCATTATTTGATAGTATGGTCCACATAACTGTATCGATCATGGTCAACACAATAATGATTATAAGGTGTAAGGTGTGTATATTAGTATATATAGTTTAGCTTCCGCGACAATAATGTCTCTTGTGAGAAGTGTGGACATTAATCTAGTAAATCTTATAATTGAAAAATAAAGATAAATAAAAAGAAAAAGAAGACTTGTCAATTATTATTATTATTTTTTTGAAAATAGTTGTCAATTATTTAGTTAGTCCAATTTATTCTCACCCTAATCTAAACTCTAAATTTAGAAATTTCAGTCCACCTAAACTTTGAAATATTAAAAGTAAAACAATCATAATCCACAATTACTTGTTAACTAGGCTATTGATTGAAGTCTAGCTCGAAAGATATAGTCAATATATAAAAAATGTCCAAAAATGCTTAAAGAAAATAAAAATATATATATACTTGCCATGATCAACATGATTGGATAACTGACAACTAAGTAGCTAGTGGTGTCCAGCTAAGCAAAAAGAAAACATTAATGTTATATTCTAGGTTCATGAATTGAACTTCAGCAGTCCACTATCAATTTTTTTTTTTTTTTAAAATAATAATTGTTGAATGTTGACCCACACTTGTGTTATTGACACTTGCCAATTAGCTCCGTTTAATTGGCTTTCCTTTTCATTTTTCAAAAGTTTGGGTCAAGATGTTGAGTTTTCATTGGATATAATTTTATTTTTTATATTGCACGGATATGTGCCCACAGCACTATGTCTAACTCCAAAATAATAATAATAATTATAAGGTATTGATCAATATTGGTGTTTCTTGTACTGAGTATAATTTAAAAAGTTGTTAGGGTCGGGCTGCCGGCTACGGTGTATCATGTATATAGTCTATAGATACATTTATCACTGTAGTACCCTACCAATACGAATGTGTGCGCGCGCAATTTATTCTTTTTTAAAAATATCATATCCGGTGTAAGATCGAGACATCGTTGCTAATCAATTTTTCTTTATTTCTATATATATATGAGAATGGTTGCCAAGGTAAAAACAAGCTAAGTCTGACTGTTGATCTATGTTGATCAACTGATTGTAAAATGAGGAATAAAATAGTGATATTTTGATAAATATTTCAAACTTAAAGTGTATTGCGTTACAAATAACAATGTGATCATTGATCTGTAACCGTGCAATGCATGATTACATATTAGCAATTGCACTTGTAGTGTTACATAATAGACTTGTAAAATCTCAATTCAAGTGTACATTAAAATTTGTCCCATATATGTATTGTACTGATATTTGTATAAGACATGATTCTCATTAGAATATGTCCAATATATGTATTATTATACTGGTATTTGTATCATGCGAGAGGTCATTAATCTGAACCGTGTAAAGCTATTAGATATGATTTTGTTTTTGGGTTCCAACATATTGATGGCATTGAAGATTAAAGGGGATTCCTTAGATACTAATAATATGGCTGTGATTCAACATGGAATGATTGAATGTTCATGTGGTTACTTTCCACTTTCATCAATTGTTACACCAAACTTTCTGTCAATTTTGAACCTTAAAATGTCAGACATATGTTTGAGTAATCTTGTTTGTTTATACACATGCACCCAACTTACTATATATATTTATTCTTAATTAATACATGTACTTCATATGGAAAAATCAAAGAAATGCTTTGATTTATGAGTAAACCCCAAATTTTAATATCCCTAGGTAAATTGAGGATTCGATTACAATCACGAATATTTAAAATTTTAATTTGAATTGAACTTTTTGTGTGCAGAAGTATATAATATGATATTAAGTCTCGACTCTCGAAACTATATTTGCTCTATTTACCTCTTCATGGGCCTAGGAGACAAGTTCATGGAATATAGTC
The DNA here is from genome assembly GCA_002525835.2 of Ipomoea batatas. NCBI lineage: Eukaryota > Viridiplantae > Streptophyta > Magnoliopsida > Solanales > Convolvulaceae > Ipomoea > Ipomoea batatas. The sequence goes on along the minus strand of NXFB01000029.1, from coordinate 32,806 downwards.
TGGTGAAATGGGAAAACCTGAATTATTAAAAGAAAAGGTTTCCAAGTGAGCTACCAATTTCTAGGGGTGTCAAGATGGGTCGGAGCCCGCGGGTCAGCCCTAAACGACCCGCAGTGGGACGGATTAGTGCTTAGAATTTTTGGCCCGTGACAATGCAAGCCTCGTTGGCTTTTCATTATAGGAGATAGATCAGGTGAGAACCCCATGCCCTAATCCGCTCTATTGCGGGACGGTTTATAACTTATCCGTCTCATATATATGTGTGCGCTCAGGTGAAAACGGATGCCCAGAAAAGAACAAAGAATCAATCGCAGCCGTCACGTGT
>NXFB01000029.1:20036-30875 GCA_002525835.2 Ipomoea batatas | reverse complement strand
ATGTTTGCACATGTAATTATCTCAGGATAAGCTTCTGCCCAGGACCCTGTGTGCCCTGCAACATTTGTAGACCAAAAGAATTTCACCATTGCAGTCTCATAGAAACTAGAAAGGTTATATGGTTTTGCTAGAGAAACCTTAATTGTGAACTCTGGGTCATCAATTAGGTTGAATCATTAACCAAATAAAGCCATCAAATTTGGAACTAGGAAGCAAACAACATTAATTTCACAAATCAAGAACTAGCATTATCATAGAAAAATGCAAACTTTTTACTAGATATGCAAAGAAAAATCATACTAGGAGTAGGAGCAAGAAAGGGATAAATTGGGGCAACCTAAAGTCCCAAACCAAGTTGGTCCGGTTGTGACTTAATAATTATAAGTTACAAGTTTGATTCTAACAAGAACGAGGCTATTGGCCTCAACTATGGGCAACTTAGGCTGATTTAACTAGACTCTTAGCGGAAGCAGCTTATTGGCATCAGCTATGGGCAACCTTTTGATATCAGTCATTGACAACCTAAACTGGTTTACTTAGGGAGTAGTTTATTAGTCTAAACTATGAATAACTTAGGACTCCCGACAGAAACAACCCATTGACTTAGAAGTTGGTTTATCTCCACTCCCATAAGCAAGTCAAGCAACTAAGATTCCAAAAGACAATCTAGACCGATTTACCTCAATTCCTACGAAAGCAATCTACTGGTCTAGCTATAAATAAATTAATAGTTTAATTCATTGTTATCCTTTTATTATGGCTACTTATTAAAAAATGGAGAAATTGAGGCTACCGGGCATGTCAATCTCAGGCACAACTCTAACGCCATATTGCAGCCCAAATTCCACCACTTTCTTCACATCCTCCGGCGAGTACGTCATCTCCTCGGCGTAAGCGCCGCGGCGGGCCAGCTCCGGCTCCGACGGCAGCACCAGCGGGAAGGAATGCGAGTCGGAAATGTGCCAGTGAAGGACGTTCATCTTGTTCATACTAATCGCCCTAATCAACCTCAACAAATCCTCCACTCCATAGAAATTCCGCGAAGTATCCAGCAAAACCCCCCGGTAGGGGAAAATCGGCGCGTCGGAGATTCTCAGCCCGGCGGCGACGCGGAGTTCCTCGCCGCCGCCGCCGTACACGAGCTGCGAGAATGTCTCCAGCCCGCGCATCGCGCCCCACGCCGTCTGCGCCGAGAGATAAGCCGAGCCGCCGTCGCCGTACGGTATGGACAGCGTGTACGACTCGTTGACGCCGTGAGCTAACGGCGCATCCACGTCATTGACGGTAATGTTAAGTAATTTAAGCGGCGTGTGCGACGTGAGGTTCAGAGCGGGCGTAATTAACGGGCGGTGGTGCTCCGTTTTCACGGCGTTGATGTAACGGTCGACGGCGGGCTTAAGGTACGGGTGGCCCGGCGAGACCACGGTGAAGTTCGGGCTGAGCAGAACGGCGCCCGGGCTGGGCCAATCAAAGGATACGGGCTTGGGCCATACATTGATCGGAAGCTCAGCCGCGTCCAAGGAAAGCAAAAACAGAATGGGAAAAAGGGAAATTCTGGTAATGAAGAGCTCTGCCATGGCCGCCGGTCCCATTCCCATTGACTGAGAAACGATTGAGATTTGAGATTCTACTATGATTCCAACAACTACTTATAAAGGCACGGAATTTGTCATTAAAATTCTCGAAGTGACTTTAACGTTAATTTCTTTTGATGACTCTTGACTTGTTGCAAAGTACTCTTTGTTGTTTGTGCTTGTAATCTTTCTCTTGTATCCATCTCTCGTTATTAGAAAATTCTAAGATATTAATACATACGGATACAATGTTTTGACAGTAATAATTCAATACAAAAGTATATATAGTTGTATCGGGTTCAAAACGATATCAATCAATGTAATTTGCATTGTAAAAAAGCTCACAATAATTTACATAATTTTAAAGCAGGCATGATTTTAGTATTTGAATGTTGTTTAAGTCTCGTGTGATGTTCTTTTTAGTGTGATTTACTTTTCTTATGATTTGTGAGTTATTAAATAGGAACACGTTTTTCTCATGTACACTTTGAATAATATTAACTGTCAATTTCTTATCAAGATCTTGTGATTTAGTGACACTAAATTACACTCTCATATGGGTGGTTGTGGTCCGAATCAGTACTATTCAAGCATACGGGCTTCTCTATGCACCCAAAACTAAAAGAAAAATAGAAAGCAGGCACAAATTAGCTACATTTTTCTCAATCACTCAAAAAAATACGTAACTGTATAAATGAGTAAATACCAGTGGAGTTCCTACGACTTTGATGACACCGCCACTTTTAGTCTTCAACTTTTAAATTAACCACTTTTAGTCTTTTGACTTTGATGGCACGCCACTTTTAGTCCTCAACTTTTAAATCAACAACTTTTAGTCCTCTTACTTTTTATTTCTAGCCACCTATGGTCCTTCCTTTACAATTGGACATCTAATGTCATTTTCTCAAGGCCAATTCAGTCATTTGGTCCAAAATTTAGTGTTAACAAAGGAGTGTGGAGAATAGGGTTTCTTCAATTATTCTGATGAGGAAACATAATACTTAATACATTAATTATGAAATGACTGAATTGCCCTTGAGAAAATGACATTAGATGTCCAATTATAAAGGAAGGACCATAGGTGGCTAGAAACAAAAAGTAAGAGGACTAAAAGTGGTTGATTTAAAAGTTGAGGACTAAAAGTGGCGGTGACATCAAAGTCGGAGGACTAAAAGTGGTTGATTTAAAAGTTGAAGACTAAAAGTGGCAGTGCCATCAAAGTCGGGGGACCTCCACTGGTATTTACTCCTGTATAAATGTATAGTATTTTTTTTTAAAAGGGAATATTGATATTTATTCAAAAAAAAAAAAGAAGGGAATATTGATGTCAACTTTACTATATTTTGTTTCTTTTCTTCCAAGAATGGTAAAAAAGATGAAACCTTCCTTGGAGCTAATTGACAAGTGCTCATCAACACTTTTCCCATTAACGGAATTAAAATAAGTAATTTTATTGCAGTCATAAACATCACATGTCAACCCAGCGGGGTAGCTCAAGTGGCAAGTGAGCTCTCTTTGTGGGAAGGAATTTTGGGAGAACCCGGGTTCAATTCCCCCCGGACCGTTAAACGGACGGAGAGAAAGACCCTGTACATTTACCAAAAAAAAAAAAATAAACATCACATGTCAAGGGCGAAATTACTAATTAACTTTTTGTGCTTATAGAATAAGAGTAAGTGTAAAATTATAAGGTGATAATATCTTTTGACTCGAAAAATATGTATGCTATCATTATTTAAAAGTGTGTTCTATGTTCTAGACTTTTAGGTAAAATTTATCTTATGACCTTAACCAGTAAAAAATCATAAAGAAATAAACCAATATATATTATTTATAGTTAATTATGATAATTTAATTTAAATTGTGAGTTGATCGATTTAAACTAAAAAGATTAATATATAATTTTTAGAGAGAGTTAAACTTAAAATTTTATAATTATTAAATTAATTGTCATCAACTTAATCAGAAATTGTTTATAGTAATCATATCTGTGGAGGGTAAATATTTATTTTATTTGTTGGATGGTTCTATGGCGGCCGGCACATTATCTTAACGGATTGATGTCTTCAAGGATCAAAAGTAAAGCCATTAACTGTTGTTTTGGAGCGTTGCGGTCTGGCCCCTACTGCAGTAATTGTGATTTGGACTGCATATCTTAATCTACAAGTATGCATATATTAATGATCAAATAATAATCCATCTTCTCATAAGAACTTGTGAATTAATATGAATGTACATATAAACTATTTCAAGGGAGATTATGCGTATTATGTACTGAAATTTAGGACTATGTATATTTATATAAATGTTTATATGCATTTATCTTCAAGTTCGTAAATTTTTACGAAAGAAGGGATTTTCATAATTCATTGGAACATTTATATATACACAAAGTCTACTGGCAATTCATTAATTTGGATTTTGAGGATTAAGGTAGTTAAGTAGTGCATGTCGATGCCAAATGTTGGAATTGGAGCCCACGTGGGACTTAGTCTACAGTATGCAAAAATCAATAGGCAACGCTAAGATTAGTCAGATATCTTCACTTCAAAACATTTGGCTCATTCTCTCTATTGATGAAAATTTGACGGAATTAATAATGTTTTTTGTGATACAATGATGGAATATCTTATTTATAAATTAGGTGTTCCGATCAAGGTATAGTTTGTTGTGCTTGATGTTCTTTTCAAATACATACGGAGTATTGTTTAAGTGGTTGAGTGTATAATTTATATACTCAAATTATATACGGAAAATTGTTGTATCATGAAAAATAAATATTTCAATGCTCCAATTAGTCTAGAAGAAGTAAATTTATTTTTTGGTGCTATATCCCATATTCCCATCTATGCAACAACCAAAAATATGTATTGATGGATATATTGGGAAGTGGAGCGGAGCGAACCGACCCGGAAGGGCGGAGCAAGCGAACCCGGACCCGAGATCAAGCTCCGTATAAGCCATGGCTCAAGTGCCGACCCCGGGTCGGCACTCCATGACTTCGGAGGACTTGGGCCGTGGTTGGTGTCGACCCCGGGTCGACACCTTGGACATCGGATTAGTCTTGAGCCGTGGTGGGTGCCGACCCCGGGTCGACACATGAGACCTCCGTTTGGGCCTTGGGCCGTGGTTGGTGCCGACCCCGGGTTGGCACCTTGGACCTCGGCCAGGTTTCCGACCCCGGGTCGGTCTTGAGGGCTCGGTCAAAGAAGGACTCGGGGGGCTGACGGTCAAAGTTTGTTACAACCAACCCCCATTTTAGGGGGGCGGTTAGAGAGCTTTGTAGTATAAAATAGCTCATTGTTGTCTTAACAAGACATGTTATCCTAATTGTCCTAATACAACACCCTTTGTAATACTCTTACACACTGTATTTAATACAAGAATTGTCCCCGCGACATTCGTCCATTATCTTTCCTATCAAATTGTCTATTCATTATTTACTATTATTTATTCGGGTTTAATGATTCGGGCTACCCCGGGTCAATTAAATCCATCATGTATAGATCAGAAGAGAGCCATTTCGGTGCACGTCTAGACTATGTTTTCACTGATTTAACATTTGTTGGGTGACGAGTGAAGTATGTAAACACTACGTGAGAGTGTGCATTCGGTAAACTAGTCTTTTACTTTTTGAATAATGATTACGAGTTTCCCCTTCATATGGTTGAATAATTAAATAAAATATAAATAAGTTGAGGGGAAAAATAAATAAATACAATTTGGTATAAAGGTGCCAAACAAAAATTAAATCAAATATCTTGCTAGATATTTTAGTACATGTACAATTTGGTATGGAGGGCTAGCTCTCGGGTTTGGGTTTAAGGAATGCGTAGATCAGATAGATATGGATGTAGATTGTAGATTATCTTTTCTTGCCTTCGTTATGATATTCTATAGTATAACAGATGTGACGTATGGGGTAATAGGGTCCCTATAGTAATTGGATATTTATGGTACAATAGAGACATAATTAATGGTATTAGAATGATTTAAGAAATATAAGGCTTATCTAGGGAAGAATAATTGATTTAGATTGACCTTTTTTCATAAACAAATACAATTTTGTATAGAGGTGCCATGCCAAACCAAAACTACACCATATGATTACCATCATGTCCAGAATGAGGGAATTTTTATTTTCTTATTTAAAAAAAACGTGCTTCTTGAATTATGCACTTGTGTCTTATCTTTATTTAGTTTTTAAAATTATGCATATTAAGTTCAATGTTATGCACCTAAAGTTTGAAAATTATGCACATGTAATTCTAAAGCATCTAAGACACAAAGTTATGCACCTAATGAATGATAAAGTGTATGTACTCGTAGGCTAAACTCTATCTATATACGCATCCTTATAAGGTGCAAACTTTTGCACCTTACCGTGCTAAGATAACATTTTAAATTATGTACCAAACGGTCTAAACTTATACACTTTAAGCTCTAAGTTATGCACTCAAAGAAGAAACAACATGTGGCACTCGAAGAAGAAACATTATGCAAAGGAACAATATTCACCCAAAGGAAAAATAATACATACACCTAGAGAAAAAAAAAAAAAAAGAGTAAATATTCATTAGATGATAAACGATACACTCTAACTCTAAGAGACAAAATATGCACCTGAAGAATGAACAATAATATGCACCCAACAAATGAAAATAATGCATCAAAAAAAATGTACTTATACTAAATTTGGATAATGCTACCTGATTTTTATTTATTTATTTATTTACATTTTTCTTCATTCTGGTGACGAAATCAATGATTGAGATTTAATCTATTTTTACCGGAAGACATCCTTTGGCATCTGATGTAGTGTCTGTGTATATATATACACGTACAAGACTCAGATCAGGCCCCTGGAGTTTGATTATAATCGGCAATTAAGATGATTCCATCTCAACTTGATTCCCTCATTTTATCAAGTAATAACCAACATTATATTATACTGTCCGATCCGCCTATATATACTACCTAATCATCGTCTAAGCAAGCTTAGAAATGAACGAGCGAAATAAAGCATATTCCATACAATGCCAGCGAGTCATAGACAGCAGCTAAACCCACACGTATTTAAACAACACCCAGGAACAGTACGTACTACGTAGTACAAATCGAGAAACCAAAAATAACAAGATGAGATTCCTTGCAGCAGTGTTGATGTTATGGATGATCGGTTCTGCGCACAGTTCCGATGAAACTATAAGTTATGGATGCAACGCAGAGAGCTATAGAGAAGGGAGCGGATTTGGTTCGAGTCTGGGCTATGTTTTTGTGGATTTGGTAAATTCGACGCCGGTGAGTTTAGGATTCGATTTGTATGATGTTTCTCCTCCGACCACCGGCGGCCCGCCGGTTTACGGGCATGGGCGTTGCCTGAACAGTATGTCGGCGGCAGAGTGTTTCAGTTGCCTGGGTAGAGCTAAGGATATTGTCAGTGTTTGCTGTTATTTGCGAATTGGGGCAAATTATTACATGGATGGTCCATACAGTTGTGTGGACCAAAAATAAAAAATATAATATTTTTATATTGAAGGTACATTATTTTTGTATTGTAGGTACATTATTTGACAGTATATATCAAATAATGTACCTTCAGTATAAAAATAATGTACCATAAAATAATGTACCTACAATATAAAAATAATGTACTTTCAGTACAAAAATAATGTACTTTTTATTTTTGGTCCACACAACTGTGTGGACCATGGTCCATGCAATAATGATTGGCGAATTGGAGGTTGGGTTTTGATAGTTGGTTCTTGTTATATCAGTAATCAGATACGAGAGTTATGCTTTTAGATAGGAATTCAGTATAGGCTAATTAATTAAGCCCATAATGTATATGGGCCGGTATGGATAAGCTGGTTTAAGCACAGATCATACACAAATTATATTCTGAATCATCGTCGTCTTTGTAAGATATACTACGTATTAAACACCTTGTGGTCTAGTGATATTCGGTGTCCCGGTTAACACTCCCGCATGAATGATGGGAGTAGGTTTGGGTTTGAGTCTCAGTGGAGGCAATTGTTGACTCTTTGTGCTTCTCTTTGTGCTTCAGTGAGGTTGAAAAAGTAATTATGAACAGATAATACATTATAATAACAGAGTCAGTAGTACTAAAAAATGTACCTACATTGGTTAATTTATGTGCTCCCTCGACATTTTTTATTTGAGTGTAATAAGTATTTTTCGTTGAGATTATTCTTTTTTTTGTTAATAGCTAAATATTGAAAAATATGAAAATAACTTTCAAAAATAATTTTTTTGGTTTCCAAACGAACACTCTAATGGAAGAAATTTAATGTTCTAGATAACATGCATATCTTCTTAATAAACACTAGAATAGAAACTCCCGACACAAGAAACAAGGAAATAACAAAGAGTCTCGAAAGAGGTGGCCTGGTCGAGTGTGTGAAACATAACTCTCGTATATAAAATTCACGAGTTTGAATTGATATTTGTAAGATTCTCATAATCAAGTTCGATTTCCCTAATCACCCAAAAAAAAAAGTTAGTCTAGATGCATCGTGCCTACAATCTACAAGAAAAATATTATAATATGCATGGTTGCAGTAGGCGCTAGTCGGGCGGTAAACTAGCGCCTAGCACCTAAACGGTCTAGGCGGTGCTTGGGCTGCGACCTATAAAAATAAAAAAATAGTGCATATATGTGTATGTCATATTTTATATTATATATATATATATATATATATATATATATATATATATCTTACTTCTCTTATTTATATAAATAAATAAATTTAAATATATATTTAAATATAAAAAAAAAATTAACAATGTCTACTCGTCTTGAGTTAACTCGGCTAACTCTATTGAGTGGGACGAGTTAACTCGGTCCAATTAGTCGAGTTAGGCCCTAGACGGCTGCCTAGAGAGCAATTTGCTTCGGCATAGAGGCGCTTAGCGCCTAAGCAGCCAAAGACGGCCGCCTAGAGAGCAATTCGCCTCGGCGTAGAGGCGCCTAGCGCCTAGGCAGTCGATCTTTGCAACAGTGGTAATATGTAACCATAAATCTACTGATGTATAAACCTATTTTATTTTCCCTGGCCTAAAACTACCTTGGCTTCGGCAAGATTATTCCATCTTAACTTGATTGCAAGGTTAAAAAAATAAAAATAAAAATTGATTATTGCATCGTTTCATCAGCATCTTGATTTGGGTATATACTAAACATTACATAGAAACGAAATCCGACAGCTTAAAACAAGAAACGCCGGCGACAAACCACAGTATATACCATTATACCACACAATGATCCACGGCGACAGCACCCAAACCCTACCCATATTTAAACACCCAAAATCCTTAATCTCTGCTAAGTACTCGCAAGATGATGAGATTGCGTCTAACGATGTTAATCCCGACATTATTATTCTCAGCAGCCTTGATTCTATCACCTTCTCCGGCGAGGAGCGCCAAGATTTCCGGCGCTATATCCTATCAATGCAACGTCCAAGAATACACACAAGAGAGCCGGTTCGGGGCGAGTCTGGACTATGTTTTCACCGATTTAATACGCTCCACCCCGACGATCGCCGGATTCAACTTGTACGTGGTTTCTCCTCCGGCCACCGGCGGCCCTCCGGTGTACGGAAACGCTCGTTGCCATTACAGTATGACGGCGTCGGAATGTGGGAGTTGCCTGCGTAGAGCTAAGCATCTTGTGAAGAGCATCTGTCCTTCGCGAATCGGAGGTTGGGTGTTCACCGGTTATTATTGTTTGTTGAGATACGAGGCTTATAACTTCACCTAATTGAAGAACCTTAGTGTAACCTAAGGAGCTGCTAAGTCTACGAGGGTAATAAAATGTCTTTCATTTGAGACTTGAGAGCTTCATCTTCATGCATCATATCAATAAATAATAAATTTTGCCTTTTGTGATAAGAAAAAAAAAAAAAAAAACTTTTATCCTGAAAGAGGTGCTCAATATGTCCATTAGAGTTTATAAAGTTTTGGGTGAAGAAATAGGTTATTCAACAAACTATTATATATATATATATTATAATAGTTTATACATACACTAAACACATGCATTGCATTGGAATGCAACAAAATAACATTATTAACTGATATTATATTTTTCAACATTAACCCGGAGCTTTATGGTGTTTATGAATGAGTTTTTCGACAGCATTTAACCACTATTTGCTACAGATGTTGTAGAGGTTGTTTGGCCTTGACTTGGTCGGTCATATCATTTTCAACCATTATTTTATGGACCATGGTTCACAAATTCAAATATGAAACATAATTAATTCGATAAAATAATAAATTCTATGTAAATATACATATAAGGGGATTCAACCCTTTGACATTGAGCATTGAGCATACAAATACAATCCACAAATTCTACCAACTTAGCTAACTTATAATTCAATAACATAAATGTATACTGAATTATTAGGCCCAGCTTGCCATTGGCTTGGGCTTGGCCTTGAGTTTTGTAGTTGGCTTGTTCTTTCCTTTTTCTAACATGATTAGCGAATGAGTTAAATTGTGAGAAGTGTCTTGATTAAATGTTATATATGTTTTTAAATATTTGTACAATCGTGCCCACAATAAAGTCAAGTTCATTTCCCCATTTAAACCCTAGCCTGCATCCATAATCATTAGTAAAGTAAGTCTTTTGAATTTATTTTAGGTTTGTTGATCATAAAAATGTAGTTTTGATTTAAGTCCGGCCGCCTAGGTAATCAAAAGTGTATTTGAACTTAAAATAGTTGGTTCGTTGCTTGACTTAGGCCATTACTGTATTAGAGGCGACAGTGTGAGGGTTCAAATTTCACTAGAAGCATGTATGAGAAATATGCGCAAAGAATGCTAGAAGTTATATATTGAATTCTTTGTGCGCACATGAAGACTATGCGTGACTCGCGATTTATCTCTGCTATGGTTCTAGGATTGGGGTCCTATGAGCTTAAGATTAGTTTGACAAAATTGAGATCACCTAAATATTTAAATAAATTAAAAGTGCATTTATGAAATAATATTCAATTAAATGTACAAAATGGTGTTAGATCAACTAATAATTATATTATTATATTTATGCGGAAAGGTCATCATATTTCTATACCAATCCACCTAAAAGTCAAACAAGCATGTGATAGCACATCACTACGTAGTGAAAATATTGCCAAAGCACAATATACTTTAGTAAAATTTACTTGGTAGGTAGGTTTTCTTAGTCATAAATTATTGGATTTCTAATTCAATTGCTTTTTTAAAGCTATTCTTT
>NXFB01000346.1:28477-55392 GCA_002525835.2 Ipomoea batatas | reverse complement strand
AATTATGGTTCACCAGAAAACCGTAAACTAATTAAAAGATATGCATGTTTTAAGAGCATAGACTCCAGCAAAATAAAAGCAATAATCAGAGTCTCAAACAGTTTGGAAGCAATGGCAGCCTTTGTGTCACATACAAAACTAGCATGCAATGCAGAGTGCTATGGCAGTATTTGAGGCCCTTGTCGGCTTGTTGCTCAATCGTTATATCGTGGACCACGGTCCACAGTGCACTGTGGATCCTGGTCCGCAACAACGTCGTTTTAATGTTAGTGGACGCGAATACGAATAATTTCAGGAAATTCATTGTCTATAATACACAGAATCCTTGTCTAGAATATACAAAATGACTTGAGTGAATACACAGAATATTGATACAACTACACATAAATCATCCTCCTAACATTCGAATACACAAATCACGCCACAACCTATGTTTAACTACCCTTAACATGAATACACATAATTGTAGTCTACAATACACAGAATGTCTTCACAGAATATACAGAATATAAAAACACCAAATACACAAACACATCACCCTTGTATTTAAGTACCACTAACATGAATACACAGAATCCTTGTCTAGAATACACAGAATGACTTGAGGGAATACACAAAATATTGATACAGCTACACAGAAATCACTCTGCTAACATTCGAATACACAAAACACGTCACAACTACCCCTAACATGAATACACAAAATCGTAGTCTACAATACACATAATGTCTTCAAAGAATATACAGAATATTAACACAAATACACAAACCAACCGAAACGCAAAACGTGATTTCCAAAAAACAAACCATTCATTAAAATTACTAAAACGACGCTTTTTCGATACGAGGTGCACAATATACTGTGCACCCTGGTCCACGATATAAATTACCCTTGTTGCTAGCCTACTAGGCAGCCATTGGGCCACCTTCATCTCCTAACCTCAACGTTTTTTTTTTTTTTAGCATATAATATATAAACATACATTCTAATTTAATATAGGATGTCATTGACAAATGGGAGGTTTCTCTCATGTACGGCCCAGTTCAAAGGTGGTTTTGTTGGACTGGACTGATTTTCTTTATAGAAAGACTTGAACTGAACCTTTTAGGTCTCTAGGTCAGGACCAATCTTAGGCTCAGGCCCTAAGTCACTTTGGGCCAAGCCTAAACCAGATGGACCATATTAAGAATCCATTATCCAAGAAATGTGGGTAAGATGAAACTTTTCTAAGAGCATCTATATTAGTATTTTTTTTTTTGAAAGGTAATGCATGCATAAACCAGTATTAGCAATTATTATTGTGTGGACCATGATCCACCTAGATGTGTGAGTCATACTATCAAATAATGTACATCCAATATAAAAATATTGTACATTGTATTTAGAGGATGTATATTATTTGTGTACTGAATGTACATTATATTCGTAGGGTATGTGAGTCTGAGGTTCTATTCTTATGTCACAACAAAGCCAAGGGCAGAGAGGAAAGGGCGATGGGCGGAGTAGGCCACAGGTAGTCTGGCTCAACGAAGCTCCAACTTGTCATACGGTTTGGCTCGTCAATCCAGTGGGTTAGCCCAACTCAACTTAATAACTATATAGGGCCAGCCCAATTACCTAATTTTTTTTATTGGGTTAATTGTTTTTGGGTTTTAGCCCTATAAATTTTAAGACTTATTGGGTCAACCCATTGGTTTATGGCCAAATTCACATCCTTGTGCATAATTCCTCACTGCTGTTTGCATATAATTCCTCACTACTTTATGTATGCATAATTTCTCACTGCTAGTTGCCGTTGATTTTAATTATTTTTTATTACAAATTATAAATTATAGTCAAGTTTGTAGCCAGTACGTATGTTTATTTAATCCAGTACATACATACATACATACATACATACATACATATATATATATATATATATATATATATATATATATATATTGTTAAAACTAGTATTTTCACCCGTGCGATGCACAAAATGGATTTGTTAGAATATATTAAGAATATTTGGATCGATATATAATTATATAAATTATAGCATCAAATATTATATAGTGCAATTGAAGATATGTTTTTGGATCGATTATGTTTTCTGATGTTATCCTTGTTAGAATTCGAGCAAATAATTACTTAATTAATAGCTAATGTGTAGATGTACGCATGTGGCGCTGGAACATTAGAGATTTTTATATATCATTGTTTAGGATTTTTATAAATTGGGTAAATATGCTTGTTCTCTAGTAACTCAGTTCTAGGAATCAATTGCTAATCTAATTCATATGTATGGAAGATATATTTTTGTGTAGATATATAGCAAATTTGTCATCTTGAAAAAAGACATAATATCACCAGTTGTATTTACACATTATTGAAAATCTCTTTGTAGACAACATTAGTAGTAGCAACACAATCTTGTCCATCCTCGTCTAGAACTAACAGTTTCAGGCCATCAGGATGAGTGACTCGGGAGAAAACCACAAACAATTGACTGTGATTAAAAACTGGTTTTTTCAGCAATAACCCAACGTGACTTAGTGTTCAGCCCTGACTTTTTTTTGATAGTCATGGCATATGCAAGTATCGATGGGAATTATTTATGTTGGAACTTGAAGGGCAATCTCCTATCAAAAGGAGGGAGAGACATTCGAGGGATAAGAACTTTGGTTCCTTCATGTGTCCCATTTACTATTCTTGCTTCAATAATGTGATCTGTCAATTTTATGATGATGAGCCGCGTACCGTTATAAATACCAAGAGAATGGTTTATCTTCCGCAATAACATAACAGGTGCACCGACCTTTTATGTCAATGAATGATTAAGAAAATCATACAATCTCAAACTACTTAAGAATTTAAGAGTGTGTACTTCTAATGCTATTAGGTAATCGACGAGCGGATCACTGACCTTCTAGTTGCGACTCATCAAACGTGCCATATCCTGAGCTTGAAATTTTAAAAAATCACTTTAAATGTAATCAAAACATTGAGTCATAACAGTGTTGGCATTGAAATTTTAATTTTATGATTTATATGTATATATTCTGTGATTTTTTCCATAAAATTAGTTTTGATAGTCAAACTGTAAAATATATTGATTTTACCAATCACTAGATTTCAAAATGTTTCAGATTCACAGGTATATATAAGTAAAACTTACATCTAAAACTTAATTTTTTTGTCAATATTTTATACATATAAAGCAAGTCTCTGACTATTGTGAAAAGTTAGTAACCTTGAGTCTAACATACAACATAAAGCATTGTGTGATAGTGGATAGTTAACTTTGAGGTAAGACCATTCAAGCATATAAGCATGTTTTAAGCTTGTTTCTATGCTTTCAAAATTCAAATCATCATACTGGCATCAAGCAAACAAAAATGTATCAGAATGTATGAATCATATATTTAAACTTTAATCCAAACTTCACTCCAGATTACCAAATGGAGTGTATGGATTTTTGGGATATTCCCATCCAAACTGTTGAAATGAGATGTCCATAACTGTTGATTGGCAGACCACTCATGCTTCATATTTTATCAAAGTATCCATTTCTTATGATGTTATGATTTATAACATACAAGAATCGACAAATAAACTATAGTATGAGTCTTCCTTGCATGCAACAAATATCACAAAAAATCAGTGTTCTAAAATAAGTGTATAAATAAAATATGTATATAATCTGCATTGCATTATATATCATTAATTTAATTACTTGTTGGTCAGTTATTGCAAGATCTTGAGGTACACTTATATATTGATATTCAGTAAGTATAACTATATTAGGGAAAAATTCACCTAGGAGTAATGAAATAAGCACTTGAGTTATTGCTGGTTGACCGTAGAGTGTTGATATTCTCTGGACAAATAGCTGTTGAAAAAATAGCATAAAATGAAATTTTAGTGGCTATTTTGTGGTACAAATATATGTGGGGTGCACTTCCGTTTTGGGTTGGGTCAAAGTAGATTCGGGTTTTTCGTAGTTAGACGAAGAGATTGATATATTGTACGCTCAAAACGGATAATGGGTAAATGAGAAATTGGTTTTCAAAGTTGACTCATTTGAGTTAGAAAATGGAGGGAAAATTTTTAAAGTAGCTTTTAACCCCACATTGGTTTGGGAAGTGGGTTTGCATCAGTATTTTATTAGGAATTGTATTACCATATTTTAATGTACAATTGTAGTACGAATAGGAATTGTATTACCATATTTTACAATATTACGCAAACCTTAATAATGTAGGAGTGTTTTGAGTAGGGCTATTAACGAACCGAACATAAACGAACAGAGAGTGTTCGTGTTCGTTTGTAAAGGATTTTGGAGTGTTCGTGTTCGTTTGTTAAGGTTTTTGAAAATCCTGTTCGTGTTCGTTTGTTAAGCGTTCATTAGTGTTTGTTAACGTTCGCAAACATGTTCACGAACGTGTTCGTTAATGTTAACGAACACGTACATTCACAGACGTGTTTGTTAACGTTAGCGAATACGTACATTCACAAACGTGTTTGTTAACGTTAGCGAACACGTTCATGAAGAGGTTCGTTAACACTTAATTACCAAACACCTACACGTGTTCATGAACACAATTCATTCGTGAACAAGACATAATCTATGTTCACGAACAATAACCAAACAAACAACACAACTATATATGTTTGTGAACATGTTTGCGAGTATTATTAAACGAACACTTAACGAGCTTATTCGCGAACATTATTAAACGAACATAAACGAGCTTGTTCACGAACATTATTAAACAAACGAGCTTGTTCACGATATTTTAGCAAACAAGCTTACCACTGTTCAGACACTGTTTGTTTATTAACCGAGTTCTAAATTTTGTTTGTTAATGTTCGTTTACCTTAATAAATGAACATAAACGAACACGAACACGAATAGTTTGTCGAAAGCTCTATTCGCTAACACCCCTAGTTTTGAGCGGGAAGTTAAAATGAAGGATTTTGTTTTTATTAATAGTATAGATATAGATTGTGCTGCAGGGAAATATATGTACTGTATTATTACGATTAGTAATTTTAATCTAGAATTGTATTACGAATAGGAAATTAAAGTATGGAAGAATATATATTTTATTAGGAATTGTATTACCATATTTTAATATATAATTTAGTACGAATAGGAATTGTATTATCATATTTTAATATATAATTGTAGTACGAATAGGAATTGTATTACCATATTTTACAATATTACGCAAATTTAATAGTGTAGGAGTGTTTTGAGCGGGAAGTTAAAATGGAGGATTTTGTTTTTATTAATAGTATAGATTGCGTTGCAGGGAAATATATGTACTGTATTATTACGATTAGTAAGTTTAATCTATAATTGTATGACGAATAGAAAAATATAGAAGAATATATTTTATTAGGAATTGTATTACTATATTTTAATGTACAATTGTAGTACGAATATGAATTGTATTACCATATTTTACAATATTAAAATGGAGGATTTTATTTTTATTAATAGTATAGATATAGATATAAATATAGATATAGATAGTATAGATAGATTATAAATTTATAAATCAAATAAATAAACGAATAATTAAAATATAGAATAGTAAAATTGTGGTCCATAAAAAATTAAGAAAAAATTTCAAACTTTCAACAAACTAAAAATTAAGAGTTAATTCTATTTTTTTTTATCCTAGATTTATAGGTAACAATCCACTTTTAGTCATTTTTTTTTATCAAAACATCCACATTTGATCATAGTATTATTGTGACATGACCAATTTTGATCCTCTATCAACAAAATAGTTTTAAAGTCGTTAAATACAAAGATATTTCGATCTTCAATTACGAATGTTTTCAAAAACATAAACATAAAAATACTAGGGAGTGAAGTCACTTTAATAGATTCATTAGTAATCAAAACTCAAAACTAGTAATAATTGAATGGAACATGTCATATGTGGCGCAACACCCAAACTTAAACCATGCAAGAATCCGTTGAATTCAATGTTGAATTCAAACCAATATGTTTCATAGAAGAAAGAGTCACAAGTGATGGTAAAAGGAACAGCAGAATGAACTGGCATGCTAGCTGTCAGTGGAACATTTTACTAAATAATATAAAAAAACATTACTTTATACGGCAGATCGACTATGATATTTGTTTGGTCGTAATAATTTATTAGTATAAACCAGGGGCCTATTAGTTCAACACTACTACTACATGCCCACTGAAAGAGGGGTCAATGTGTATAGTAAAAGCAATTTGTTGTGCCCACTTAACCGTTGCACATTATACTTATACTACTTGCCGTTGAATCTCCCGGCAAATTATATCATTGATCAAGCATTTACTTGAATTGTAAATCTTGATCTAAAAATAATTTGAGTCACACTTGTGTGAGATCGTCTCACGGATCTTTATTCGTGAGACGGATCGGGTCGGGTCAAAACACCATGCAAATGTCATACTTATATGTGCAAATCTCACATTTATATGCTCAAATATAATACTAATAAAAAATACAATTTTTGTTACTTATAAGAGAAAAAGTAATATTTCTCAAAAAAAAAGAAGAAGAGAAAAAGTAATACATTTTTCATAATAAGTAATGTTGACAAGTACCTTTCACTTATAAGGGCAAATATAATACTTTTGAGGAAAAATATAATACTTTTAAATCGAAATGTAAAAGTATTGTATTTTCCCTTAAAAGTATTAAATTTACCCTAATAAGTAACAAAAATTTTATTCCTGATTAGTATTACATTTGAACATATAAGTATGACATTTGTGCATATAAGTGTTACATTTGCACATTGACCCGACCCGACCCGTCTCATGGTGAGACGGTCTCACACAAATTTTTGCCAAATAATTTTTTATTTTTTATAATTGACATATTTTGTACTTGCAGTTAATAGTTTTTATACCTGTAATTATCATATTATGTGCTAACAATTATCAAGTTATTTTTTTACATATACAGAAATTATTAATTGTAAGTATAAAATATGTTAAATTAGAATATGTTAACTAAAAGTACAAAATTTTTGTATTAGGGTTCATAACGAACCTTGGTTCATGACTTCGTGGTATAACAATTGGAATCTCTGCATAATACTAACTAATTATATACACACAGGGTCTCAAGTCAAAACTAGTAATAATTTTGTATTTTAAACTTTAAAATGTACTGGACAACATTATAGATTTATAGAGTGTATCTATATCAGTTGTGCACCCAACATTTATGACTTTAAAAGTACATATATAATATGTAAAATTACATTGTATTTTTTCATATTATTGTTTTTTAACTAAATATAACCTACTTATAATATTTGCTCAATATGATACTATTCAGTTCATTTTGTAATTTTAGTCAGTGTACTTTAAAATTAAAAGTAATTATGAAAATAATATTACATTTTCATTTATTTTAAAGTCGTTGATCATTCTCATATTAAAGACTATAAAGAATTCATTGTATTACTAGAATTTAACACTTGATATGATAGATTAAATTAATCCAGGTAGGCTAAATCAAATAATATGATAATAAAGAAATAAGTAATAAAGACAAGATATTGAGCTTGAGAAGACAAGACTTGTATGAATGAAGAGTGTAATGAGATTACAAGTGGATCGGATTTGAGATGTAATTGATTATGATTTGTAATGCCAAGACAATGCAATATTTATACAAAGACATAGGCCAACAAACTTCATTCACTATTGTTATAGTAGGCCACAAGAGACTAAGTCAAGGTCCACGCAGACGTAGTGGGCTCGCGAGACTAAGTCAAAATCCATCATTTTAGACCTTGGAGACATGCTCTGGACCTTGGACCCTGGCTGCTCGGACTATCTTTTTATGCTTCGGGCTATGCACTCCCAGAGTTCTAGACCACGGGTCCCTATTATTGGACCGTTTCAAATATCTCCATGAGATGTGGTCTCTCTAACTCTCAAAGTGGAAGGTATCCATGTTGTTTGTTCATTGATCATTCCATTTGTCATTGTCACTGCCAGCAACATAGTAAACCTAATAGCAATATATCGTGTCCACCTAGATTTAGAAAGAGTAAAATACAAGAATGGCGTTTACAAGATTCACCTTTTTGTCCGTGGCAAAAAACAAACACAAAAACTCATATAATTAGCTTGAAAAATTCAAAAATTAGAAGCATAACATTAGAAAAAACAAAACTGCCACCTCGTATCAATATAAAATACGTTATCACATTATACCGGACCAACAAGGTTAGAGCTGGATGCCTACGGCTCTTTTAAAGTGGAGTGCTTTCCAATTTTTCCGTGGCTTGTTTAAAAAGTTCATTTGAATTTAAGAGCTGACCCTAAACATTAAAAATATATTATTTAGAGTTAATTTTATTTTTATTATTTTAAATATAGGTGTCAATCTATTTATAATATTTTTAAATAAATATAAAAATATTAAATAACACTTGTGTAAGACGTCTCATCACAGATCGAAACAAGTATGACGGTCTGAAACAAATTTTTGTTAAAGAGATTTCGACCAATTTGATTTTAAATATTAATTTATTTTTTAAAATTTATTTAAAATTTATATATATCATTTCAACTTTTAATCATTTTATACTCTTAGTCTTAGTGAAAGCATCTATTGACTCTTTGTGCTTCAGTAGGTTGAGAAAGTGACAGTAGAACTCAAAAAAATATATGTTAAATTTGTATTGGTCCTAATATTATTGTAACCACAAATGAGGGTAATAATCATTCAAAATCAATACACTCCGAATTAGTGTATCTGTTTTTTAAAGATGAAAGAATATTTATATTGTTTTATTACTAAAAAAAAATAAGGATTTTAAGTGATTAATACTACGTATCATTTAGTTTTTAAGACAAAAAATCATCCTATAATCTATGAAAAAAGTATAATATTTATAAAAAAAAAATGTAAATATCTGGATGAAGATCCGCTCTCATGAAAATTGCCTGAAAATAATTCATATAGTTTTTGACATATTAATACTCTGTAATTAGAATACCTTTTACTATGTTCATATTAACAAGTCATTAAAAAACTTCCATATATTACACACAAAAATAAGTATTTTCCTAATCTAAATTTCAATTCAGTGAACAGTCCAATACTTTTATGCAACCGGGTATACTCTCTCTCCTGTGAATACAGAAACAAAAACCGGCTCAAACGCTCGAGTCGCGGTGACTCACTGCGGTGGCCTCGCCGACGGCGTATAAACTTGGCTGAATTGTGTTAGATTTACTTGTCATCGGCTTTGGACATGATCGACAGCCGGCTAGGTCTCGGCTGAAAGTCGCCACGGCGTCGGAGGCTGTGCGATGAAGGGCGAATCAAAGCGGCGAGCGCTCTCTTTACCAAGTCGCCCTCTACGGTTCCGATTCTCACCAGAGAGTTCTTCATCGCCGATCTCCGCATATTCAGGTGGTGGCTCGAGTGATACTGCGTCTGCTGGTGGCTTTGGTAATGCATTCCCTTGTGAAGGCTACACCGGAACGATCCTGGATGAGTTGTCGGAGAGCACATACACGTCTTCTTCTGATTCGACGGGAAATGGCGGTGGCGGTGAGTATGGCTGTTCTGCTTCTGCGGCTGAGGCGACACCGCAATCGAACGGCTAGGAGAGGTGGAGAAGCGTACGGAGGACGACGGCGAGACGGATCGGCGGAGATTCACCCGGGTCGGGGACGTGGGCCGGGCCAGGAAATTTCCGGATCGGGTTGCGAAACTCGACGACGGAGACGATATGGACGATGAGCAGAACCGATCGGACGGCGATATTGAGCGTTGAAAGTGATGGCTAAATCCCGAAACGTTCGATTTGCTTCTCGACGACGTCGTTTCCATGTTTTAAAAACAGTATAAGAAATTGAAAATTGAAATCGTATTTAGAAAGAGAAACTGTTTAACAGCGCCGTATGGCTGTTGATTTCGGCAAACCGCAGTCCAACTGATACACGGTTTATATAGGGAGACCGGGGAATGGCGTTTTCGTAATTACGCGAAAATTCGTGGGCTTTTATGTAAACTGCCGCTTGAGAATAAAGGCGGTTTAGGGTTTTCCAATGGGTTAAACTGTTAAAAAACAACCCAAATGCTATGGGCTCTCCGAAAACATCGCTTGCACTCTACTCTCTTCCACCGCGAGTTACCACCACGCTCCTTTTGCCTTGGTTTGGGTGAGACCCACGGACGGTGATGTGCGATGGGATGGTGAAAAGAACTGTAAGCGCCGAATTTGGCGCCATATTGGTCACTAGATTTTCGGGGCCGCTCATTTGTCTGACACGTGTACTTTTGTTTGGAGGGATGGCCAAATAAGTTGGAGAAATTACAGATATGCCACTACTTTTTGGTTTGACTATAATGTCCTCTAAAATGGCCGAAAATCTTCACTTTGTCACCTAGAAAATTCTGGGTTTGGTAACTGACTAACTGCTAAGTATAGGCATAGTTCTCAAAAAAAAAAAACTGCTAAGTATACAATTGTACAACTGTAAATGACTTTTAGTTTCTTTTTTTTGTTTGGGAAAATACAGTTTTGGTAAAATAGTTAATTCACACACTCTATTATATGAATTTCCATATTTAGATACTGAATTATCAAAGTTATAGCAAAATTAAATTTCAAAGTGACAAAAATATTAATTTTAACAATTAAATATTCAAAACATAATTTTTCAATTTTTTTGTAAATTTAAAATATTTTTCTCCTCAATAAAATCAATTTTGTAACTTAGAGAGTAATTTTTAGCATTTTGCAGTAAAAATTAGCACATGTGGGTACTTCATGAACTATTCTGCCACAACATTGACAATTTTAGCGTCAAAAATGTGGTGAAACAGGAACTAAATTGACTTATTGTTCACAATTAGAAAACCTAGCCTCTCATTTTTTACAATTCAGGTAAACTTTTTCTCTTCATAGTTGTTTTGGTTTAATGAAACAATGCGGTAGTGCAAGATCTAGTTCAGATGACTATGCTGTATAGAATGTATTAAATTGAGTATGTACTACATAAAAGGTATAGTTCAACATTTAAAGTCAGAAGAATGAGGATTGGACGTGAACAAGACTAAAAGACTAATTCAAGATGAAGCTAAAGACAATTATTCAGTTAGAGCATAATTCGGAAAGATTCTTATAAATACTCTCCTCTATATTCAAATAAGTTTGATGAATTCCAAGAAACTACTATGAATATTTCAATACTCCTTCAAGGGCTTATCCAAGAAATTAAACCGAGCAACTTGAAGAATCTGATTCTACTCAAGTTGATTGATGCATGATGAATAAGGGTCGTTAACTACAATAGCGACTTGAGAGAGTAGTAGTTGAGGGGGAGTTTCGATTTGTGAAGATTAAGAAATCTTGCCCCAGTAGAAGTTATCAAAACGAGCCCAACCCGCCAGGTTGGACTGGTTTAGCCCGTGTTCTAGCTGGGTTGGGTGGGAGAAATTCCAACCCAGATCGTATTTAACTTGGCCCGTGTAACCCGCGAGTTACACGCCCCCCCCCCTTTTTTTTTAAAGATTAATTGACTAAAAATCAAAATCTCTAAACCTAGACCGCTAGACGTCTCTCACCTCTATGTGCTCTTTGCGAAGCAGCGAAGAGAATTGTCGGTGACTTGCAACCTGCCGATGAGAGTGTTGTCGACCTATGACCAAGCGGACCAGCGACCTCCGACCTCCGACCTATGCGTGGCGGTTTGGAGTTCTGGCTTTCTCCCAGTTTAGAAGTCTCTTGGTCTCTCTGCCAACGTTGCACTCCGGTTTCCAATTCTCCCTCTCATAGGTTTGTCCTTCACTCTTTCTTCCCCTGACTGGCCTCTCATTCTTACTAAATAATTTTTAGTAACAAAGCTTTGTGACTGTTGTTTGCTAGTGAAATCGTGAATAGTAGAAGTGTTGTTTGCTTGTTAGTGAAGTCTTAAACATTTGAAGTCTTAAGGCGGTTGATCTGACTTACCAACCTGTGTTTCAAAGAAAGAGACATCTCTCGACCGATCGATGAGAGTTTGTGAAAAAGGAGGTTGGTGCATTACTAGCTGCTGGCCATATTCGGGAAGTAAAATACCTTAAATGGTTGGCCAATGTGGTGTTGGTCCCGAAGCCACCTGCTTGGAGGATGTGCGTCAACTACACCGACTTGAACAAAGCTTGCCCCAAAGACCCGTTCCCTTTGCCAAGGATCGACCAGATGGTGGACGAAACAGCGGGGTGCGCCTTACTGAGTTTCATGGACGCCTTCTGAGGTCATCATCAAGTCTTCATGCACGCACCCGATGAAGAGAAAACTGCCTTCGTGACTCCTGATGAGGTGTATTGTTATCGGGTGATGCCATTCAGATTGAAGAATTCTGGCGCGACTTATACCAGAATGGTGTCGCAACTATTCAAGGACCTGTTGGGAAAGTCTATAGCTGCCTACGTAGATGACATGCTCGTGAAATGTCTCAAGGAGGAAAATCATGCGGACGGCCTTGCTGCTAGCTTCCAAGTCATGGAGAAACATAATCTAAGGTTGAATGCTAAGAAGTGTACCTTCGCGGTACAAGGGGATATGTTCTTAGGCTACTTGGTAACTCGGCGAGGGATCCAGCCAAACCCTGAAAAGGTTAGGGTCGTCTTAGACATGCAGCCGCCCAAAACTATCAAGGAGCTGCAGCGCTTGACAGGTCGGTTGGCAGCGTTGAGTCGATTCTTGTCCAAATCGGCCGACTGGTCCCTACCCTTCTTTGACGGCTTGAAGACAGTGGAGGTGCTACTGTCTCTTTGTGCTTCAGTAGGTTGAGAAAGTAGTTATGAACAGATACTACATTGTAGCAGAGTCAGTAGTACTAAAAAAAAAAAAAAGAAGCAAACCAATACTCTTAATTTCTTTTTTAAATAATATATACTTTCATCACAAAATTTATATTGATAAGCAAAATAAAAATAATACTTTATCTCTCTTGTTTAATATTCGTGGGTCAAAACAACTCTATCTTCTTTATTTATTTTCTTTAATATTTTAAAGTATTTTAAAATTTGATTTTTTGTGTTTAATAGTATTTTAATGTAGTTTAAAAGTATATAAATTTTATATACTAATATCAAACTTAACATTATAAAAAATTGAATTAAAAATAACTTCAGTCGAACCTAATTAACCAAACTAAATAGATAAGATTAGAGATACGATCACAAAACTGTTGAACAATTATAGAGAGAGAGAGTCCTTTTAAAGGAGTACATTGAACTCTCCTATTCTACTGGACATGAGCTAAAGACTTATTCATAACCACATAACATAAAATATAGTTTAAAGAATAATAATAATAATAATAATAATAATGCTAATACTAACAGATAAAATGAGATGGGAAGAGTAATAATCAATTTCTTTGTCTAGAAATTAAAAATAAAATAAAAAATAATGTATAAAATCTCAATTTTTTTTATGCTTCCTATCATTTTCGTTGATAATCAATATAACTTTCGCCTTTTTATCTTTTAGTGAATTGTAGCTTTCGATATTTTTAAAAACAAAAAAAACAGTTGGATATTACTATATTAGCAACGGTCTCTTAAGTCTTAACGGAAGCCTTAATTTTGTGGACGCCGAATTGAAGCATGTGGACCACATAGTATTGGCTTAGAGCGGCCTGAAATGCCGCCACGTTTACGACAGGTGTAATGCTTTCAATGGATTTGTGCAAAGCCACCAATGTTTTGGGAAATTTGTAGAGCCAAAGTGTGTACGAGGCGTCGACCTGCGGTCTTGTATGGTGTGGCCATAGCCGACCGTTTTGTTGCAGGTGCCGACCTAGTGGGCCATGGTTTCATCCATCATGTGGCAACCACGGAACCAGCCATTTGATTCAATTCCTTATGTCCCACTTTGATTTTATTCTATATTTCATCCCGTGTAAGATGTATTAAAATATAATATATCTAAAATATAATTTGAAAGGACAAAAAAAAGAAGATTTTATAATGTTCATTACTTCTTAATATGAAATGTATAATAATACATGTTATTTATAGCAGAAAAAAATTAGAATTCTGCCTATCCATTAATCATTACTCTAGTTACATAGTAACCATTACTTCACTAACAGCTACCTCACTCACTTAAAATACCACTACTTCACTAACGATTTTTTTTTTGAAAACTTGGTTTAATAATAATGCTATAACATTTCTACCAAGAAATAATATTATAACATTGTCTCTCTTAAATTAAGTCGGAAATGTTAACAATTCTAATTGTGGTTCTTCAATTTGATAAATGATTGTCTTCAAGGGTTTTGTAAAAATATTTGCAGCTTGTTTGTGCTGGATCGACTCCTTTGTGTGATACCTTTAAGATGTCACAAGCTTCTGCTTCACGAATTAATTGTCCAAATATGGAGTAAAACACCTTGATGAATATATCCCAAGGCCAATTGATCTCATTGTACATCGATTGCATCAACGGCCTTTGGTCGATTGGAGTCAACAAAGCTCTAAAGATTTTGATCTTTCAAATGTGTAGTTATCCTAACTTTTTAATAATTGTAATCGAGTTCCCTATCCAATTTGGGACTAAAGCATATAATAATATTGAAATTTGTTATTATATATCACTATGAAAAATATTTCAAGGTTGGAAGGTTGACATGCTATGATACCGAACGTAAAATATATTAAAATATAATAAATCTAAAATATAATTTGAGAGGAGAAAAAGAATTGAAACAAAAGGAAGACTTTATAATGTTTATTACTTAACTTCCCAATATATATATATATATATATATATATATATATGATACTATTTGACTAGCTCATTTCCTTGTGGTCTTTTAGAGTTACAATGTGAGCTTCACCTAGAGTGCACATTCGAATAGCGGTTGTGACCTTTCCCATAAATCAAAGAAACGTGGGCTTCTTTTTACACATTTTTACATTAACAATTCACTTACCAATAAACTACATAAGGGTGTGTTTGAAAACACGAAAAATAATTTCTTGAAATAATTTTTTGGGTTTTCAGTGTTCGGCAAGGGAATGAAAATTACAGTTAATGGAAAATGATTTATGGTCAAAGGAAAAACAAAACAAATTTTCTACAAATAACTGGTTTATTTCCGACCGGAAACTAGTGCCACCCCATTGTTTTTATTTATTTTTTAATAAAATAACATGCATTGATTTTATACAATGAATGAC
This sequence comes from Ipomoea batatas, assembly GCA_002525835.2. Lineage (NCBI taxonomy): Eukaryota > Viridiplantae > Streptophyta > Magnoliopsida > Solanales > Convolvulaceae > Ipomoea > Ipomoea batatas. Next base: position 40,176 of record NXFB01000346.1, on the reverse strand, counting down.
ACTTATATATACACATATATATATTCTCATTTCTTTTGACAAGTTCTAAGTGTGAATCATAAAAGTTGGTCATGACGTATGTGAACCTCATCCTGGGTGACAAAGATTACAATGAAAAAGAGCATCTGCAGTTCAAATCGATATGATGGATGTATTGTCAATGAACGTAAGGTTGAAAACAAATACTCAGATGATTTGCAAGACTTTTCAACCGAAGTCAGTCTTGACTACGTTTGATCAATCCTTTAATGATATTAAAGAAGCGCTAAATTCATCCAACGGATTTAGCTTCAAATTTGTGACAGTCTGCGATTCAAGTTCTTTGTAGGAGAAATTGTTTCTATGTCTGACTGTAAGAAATGGTATATCGTTCCATTGATCCTATTTGTAATTGTTTCAGCTTATGATTAAATGAACGAGTTTCTTAATTTCAATATATATATATATATATATATATATATATATATATTCTCATTTATTTAAATACACTTATGAATTATACAATTTTCTTCATTTTTCAGAAAATGAACCAAACACGTACACACAGACTGTTCTCTGGAATGCAACAAAACACTCTCATTTTTCAGAAAACATTTTCCTGATTTTCAAATACACCCAAAATGTGAAAATAAAAATTAAATAAGATATATAGAATGAGAGATGCCTAACCGAATGCTTACCAGCATGCATGAATGTTTAATAATTGTATAGGTCACAGACTTGGGTTCATGGCATAAATAATTCAAATTAGGTGAATAGATTCAGTTTTTAGGTTAAGTATGGATGCATGCTTAGAAAACATGTTTTGTTGGTCGCTTGTGACCGTCATGCCCAACCTGTCGGGTGATTTTAGTTAATAATTCATTATATATATATATATATATATTAGTCCTATAATTATATTCCGATCCATTTTGTTCTTAATAAAGTACTATGTGCATGTGGTTATTAAATTATCCAAATATCTCTAACCCGACATCTCCCATTTCTTTTTCTCTCTTTTCCTTTTGTTTTGTTTTAATATATATAAATAATCATTATATTTATTCACTATAGAGTAAAATTGATTTTGTTTCATAAAATTGTGAATACCTATTGAATTGGTAATTATCTTTTAAATTGACATTATTTTTTCCGTGACAAGAAAATCTCGCAGTCACTATTTAATGGTCTATACTAGATAAACTTTCTTCATGTGTAATATATAGCCTGCAAACCACACATGAGAAGTACATTGCATTAGAAAAACCCTATATAATGGATTCGATATAAAAGGTGTTGACAAGAATCAAACTCGTGAACTTATGATATGAGAATTATTATGTTTCACTTACTTAATCATTTCTTTCAGAACTAAATTGGCATTATTTTGGTGACAAGTTCGCGCCTACTATATATACATGTGAGTTAGATATAGAATTGAATAGTGACAAATAAAAACGAATTCATATTCAAAAATATTATATTAATCTATATATAAAACTTGTCTGTAATGCAATTATGTACGACATGATACATTAATATTTATAAATACCTAAACTTTTAAGATAATATAAATATAAATATAAACTAAATAGAAATTAAGAATCCTAACCCTATAATAAGAACATGTATCTATACCTTAAACTTACAACAATAACTATAGGAAAATTTTACAACACGGATCATCCAGCATGCAATTATGTATGCTTTTTATTTTCTCGATAGTACACACCGCAATCCCAAAAAATGCGTATGGCTGTTACTCATGCAAAAGACACTCATGGTAATAATTGATGGACAATTTTAACCTATGATGGACAATTTTAATAGTTCTCACAAATATACGAATCACGTAGTAATACACTGTGTAAAAGTAAAGGTTGATCTCATGAGAAACTGTTCATAATCCAATAAAATAATTAACAATTCAGGAAACTAGAGTGATAGAATATAACTACTAAACATCTAATAATATATACTATAATAATAAGAGTCAAAGAAAGTTAGGCCTATACTATATATATCTACACTTATAATAAGAGCCAATAATGTTAGACCCATAACTGGAACTAAAAAAATGTCGGTGTAATAGTCTGCTATAACATATTGTACTTTGTGTTCTTCTTATTGTGCAACCTCTTATTAAATTCCTAATATATCGTAATCATTTATAATTTTACCAAATTTTTTCCGTTAAATATAACGGAAGTTTAACATTAAATTTTTTAGGCAATTTGTTTCTTCATTGCAATTTTCAAACAAATTGGCAATATTCTATAATACAATTCTGTATAGATTCCTAACTTAAAATTAGAATATTGAAGTCTGAATAGGATTCTATAATACAATTTTGTATACAATTCTGTATAGGCCTCCTCGTCTTGCTCCGAACCGCTGGAGGAGTCTTCGATATTGTTATTCTATGAAAACGGAAGAAGGCAATATGAGAAGTGCAAATGTTGCGTAGGTAGTCAGGAAAGAGTAAAATGCAAACCTGTGTTAGTTGCGCCCTTAGGCATTAAGTTAGCCATTTGCAAACACGCAATCGGCACCAGTAACGAGCAGAGACGGGTTCCCTCTTGATCAGAATTTTGACCAGCTGCTCAAGGTCAGCTGGGCAGGGCGGCCTCTTGTTAAGGTTATATCACGACGCTGCCAAGGCAATTGGCAAATCGAAGGTTGGATGTGGAGCAGCTGGTTGGACAAAGAAATACTCATCCTCCCAGCCCTTGTGAAAGGACTCTAGCTTGTCCAAGAACTTACGGGCGTCCCGAGCATGGATTTATGCATACTCAAGAGCAATCGAACCGACTGCAGTCAGTCAAAAAGTTGGTCGATGAACGCCAGAGAAGTTTCCCTCTCAAGGCGGTGAAGAACGATGAGAAAATTGACAAAGGCGGTACGAGTTGGGTACTAGCTGAAGAGGAACAAACCCATAGTAGTTGAGAAGGGTAGAAAGAGAGGAGAAAGGCAGAATTTGGAAGCCATAGCGGACTGACTGGTAATGAATACCAACGGAACCACCGGTTGGTGGGTTCGTGATCAATTGCCGACTAGATTCCTAGGTCTCGGCCACCGTGCTGAGTAATCGATGGGTGTGGTTGTAGTCAACGGCGAAAAGGGAAGGGTGGCGGCTGACTGGCGACTCCAAATTTTTTAAGAAGCCCGAATCTCTATCAATTATCTGGGGGACGAAGGTGACTTGAGTGGCGGTTGCCAGGCGAGAAAAGGAGGAGGTTGTTGGAAAGATGGTGACGCCTTGACGGCGGGTGGATGAAGATGGAGAGGAAGTGGTAGAAGAAGACATTTTAAAAGCTTAACGGGATGGAGGAAAAAGAGAAAAGAAACTGACCTTTAGAAGAATGAAGGCGACGGATGGACGGACGACGAAAGGGATGATCGAAGAAGGAGGGAATGGCCGGAATAGAGAGAGGGATGGCGTTGGAAGTTCGAAGAATGGAAAGAACAAATGGAGCGAGGAAGAAAACTATTTATAGAGGTGGTTAGATATTCAGATGGCGACACGTGGAAAGCATCGAATGGTTAGGAGCCAGCCGTAACGTCTGACAGACGAGATGGTTATCATCGAGGAGGCGCAATGATTACGTTGCATTGATAGTGATCGTTGTAGAACCAGTAAGGAAAAACAGAACCAGTCAGGAGAAACGTGACTGGTCGGGATGACGAGACCGCTGAATTGTGGCCCGGCTAAGAGGCAATATTGTGCCCAGCTACACTGCAAGATTAACATGGTGCCGATCAACCGCCTGCTTGCGAGCGGTGTGCACTCAGGAATTTGGCTAAAGAGTTACTTTCCCTAGTCGTTGCCCTGCAAGAGCTCACGAAAGTGAGAGACTAGTGATGGAAACCCTCGACTAGGGTACCCGACCCGAAGGGATCCGATATCTAGGATTAGCGAATAGAATCGAATTCAATTCAATGAATTACAAGGAGAGAGAGAGTCCTTTTATCTAAGTCTATCGGGACTCTCCTATTCTACAGGTTATAGTTAATGACTCAGTAGGAGCCACTTAAACTAAACCATACAATATAAAATAACAGATAATAAACAGTTACATATAATAACTCAATTCACACACCCCCTCAAGCATAGGGTTAGATCTCATCAACTTTGAGCTTGCAGCGGAGAGCCCGAAAACGCGGACCTGGAAGAGGCTTGGTAAAAATATCAGCTATCTGATCCTGTGTCGATATGAAATTGACAATGAATTCACCAGCCGCGACCTTGTCTCGGACGAAATGATAGTCAATTTCCACGTGTTTGGTCCTTGCATGAAAAACCGGGTTGGCAGCAAGATAAGTAGCACCCAGATTATCGCACCACAACTGAACTGGATGCCCAGAGTCCAGCCCTAACTCCCGAAGCAGAGAAATGGCCCAAGTGACTTCAGCGGAAACATCGGCCAAACCCTTGTACTCAGCTTCAGTCGAAGATCGCGCAACAGTACGTTGTTTACGAGAGAGCCATGAGACAAGATTATCCCCGATAAAAACCGCATACCCGCTAGTGGACTTTCGATCCAACTGACAATCGGCCCAATCAGAATCCGAGTAGGCATGCAACTGGGTGGACGGGGAGCAAGATAACCGAAGCCCGAAGTTCTGAGTCCCTTTGACATACCGTAAAACTCGTTTCAGTAGACCCCAGTGATCCGCAGTAGGTGAATGCATAAACTGACAGAGTCTGTTGACTGAGAAAGAGAGGTCAGGTCGAGTGATCGTAAGATACTGTAAAGCCCCAACAATGCGCCGGTACTGAGTCGGATTGTCATACGGCTCTTGGGAAGGTGTTACCGACTGAGTGAGAGAAACAAGCGTAGCAAGTGCTTTGTAGTATGTCATACCAGCACGAGACAAAATGTCTTTCATATAGCGGCGCTGTGAGAGAAGGTAGCCAGATTTGTCAGATATAGTTTCAATACCCAGAAAAAAACTTGGTTTGCCCAGATCTCGAATCTTGAAAGTACTAGTAAGGCGCTGTAGCAGTGAACCAATAAGAGATGCATCATTACCGAGGATGATGATATGGTCAACGTAGACCAGTATAAAAACCCGAGATGTGCCTGCTGTGTAATAAAACCGGAGGCAGTTAAAAAATCATGTAAGCGCTTGAACCAGGCCCTCGGTGCTTGTTTGAGACCATATAAGGAGCGCTGAAGGTGGCAGACATGACTCGGGTGAATAGGATCTTCGTAGCCGGGGGGTTGCTTCATATACACTGTTTCTGAAAGATGGCCGTTTAAAAAGGCATTGTGGACATCTAACTGTCGCAAAATCCAGTTGTTAGACACGGCGAGCGAAAAAGAGTAGCCTGACTGTGGTAGGTTTCACGACTGGGCTAAACGTGTCAAAAAAGTCTTCATCGGCGACCTGATTAAAACCCTTGGCTACTAAACGAGCCTTGTAACGATCTACCGAGCCGTCAGCTTTTCGTTTGGTGCGAAACACCCATTTGCAGCTAATTATATTCATTTGAGGAGTAGGAGGTACTAGCTTCCAGGTGTTGTTGTGAAGCAAGGCATTGAATTCTTGATCCATGGCATCACGCCATTGTGGATGTCCCACAGCCTGAGAGTAACAGGTTGGCTCAATAGTGGCATTTAGAGCATAGAACTGTTCGCCAGTGCTTCTAGTCTTGCGACGGGTTCGCATGGCATGACCGTCATTAAGAGTTTGACTTGTGGGAGCCTGATTTTGAGAGGTGCTTGTCTGAGCCTCAGCTTCAGGCGGAGTCTGTATAGCATCAGGTGCAGGTTCTTGCTCTAAGGGTAACACAGCAGGACTCGTGTTCAGTGGATTGATAGATAAAACTGGACCGATTCCCCACGGTACTTCATTAGTTCCCTGAGATGAACTCACCTGCAAGTTAGAGTGTGAGGCAAAGGGAAACACAGATTCATTAAATCGGACATGGCGACAGATATAGGTGGTCCCAGTATTTAGATCCATGCAGCGATATCCCCTAAAGGAAACAGGGTAACCTAAGAAAACACAGGGTGTTGACCGATACTCAATTTTATGTCGATTATAAGGTCGCAGATATGGGTAACACTGACAACCAAAGACACGAAGAAAGTTATAGTTGGGTTGTGTTTGGAAGAGACGAAAGTGTGGACTTTGGAACTCAATTGATGAAGAGGGGAGAGAGTTGATCATATATGTGGCGGTTTCAAAGGCGCAATCCCAGTATATTTGTGGTGTGGAACTATTTGCTAACAAGGCGAGTCCAGTTTCAACTATGTGTCGATTACGACGTTCGACACGACCGTTCTGCTCATGAGTATACGCACACGATTGTCGGTGAATAATACCGAGAGTGTTAAACAGTTTATGCAGCCGGAGGTATTCACCCCCTAGGTCAGACTGAATGGCTTTGATAGAACGCGAAAACCGTCGTTCTACCATAGCCCGAAAGGAATCAAATATTTTATATATGTCTGATTTTAGCTGTAAAGGATAAAACCAGCTAAATAGGGAAAAATCATCTACAAAAAGAACGAAATAACGTGAGCCCGAAGCAGAAATACAGGAGACGGACCCCATATGTCCGTGTAAATAAGATCTAAAACATTCGAGCTAGTGTTTGTAACCCTATCTAACGGAAATCGTGATGATTTTCCCATTTGACACGCTGTACAATCATTATGATTTTTCAAATTATTAACCGACACAGGACAACTTTGGAGGACTCGATTTAAGACTTGACCATGAGGATGCCCCAACCTTTGGTGCCACACGACTGATGAGGCTTTGGCAGACACAAACGCGGAATGAAACTTGGTACGCGGCAACTTGTAGAGACCGCCAACCGTGGACCCTTTAAGAAGCACCTCCCGAGTTTGACAGTCCTTCACAAAAAAACAATTATGATGAAATTCAAAGAAAACATTGTTTTCATTAGTGAATTTATGTACTGACAGGAGGGAGAGAGCTAATTTTGGGACATGTAAAATATTAGACATTGTTAAAGGTTTGGAATTAGATGATATTACTGCATGACCCAAATGTGACACCTCCAAACCTGTACCATTTCCAACCTCGAGTACATCCCCTCCAGTATACGCCTCGGAGTAGTCGAGCATCCGTTCATCAGGTGTGGCGTGCGAAGACGCCCCTGTATCAGGGTACCACCCATCCGAGACTGCATGCGGCGAGTCACTAGAAACATCAACATTTGCACGCTGCGAGGGCCGATCAGCGTAACGCTTGAAGGAGCTGACTGCCGTATGGCCGTGAGATTTGCAGATATGACAGCGAGGTGATCCGCCGCCACCGCCTCTCCGGCCAGAGCCACCTCTGCCTCGCGAGTTCCGTTCTCTGCCGTTTCGACCACCTGAATCCGAACCACCTCTGTCACGACCGGCAAAAAAGGTTGCTGGCGGTTGCGGCGACTGCACAGACTCAACAACCGTGAAATCATCGGAATTAATAAATTCCTGATTTTGGAGATGGTCAGCGAGCTGCTGCAGAGTGACCGTCTCTGTTGAAACGGTGAGGGCGCTGACCATTGACCTGTACTCCGAGCGTAGCCCCCGTAGGGCATACAAGACCTGTTCATCGGGAGAAAGTGGCCGGCCGGCGAGTGACAGTGCCTCAACGATCATTTGAGCCCTGCCAAGGTACTCAGCCGGAGGGCTATTGCCTTGGCGAAGAGTCTGAAATTGTCCAAGAAGACTCAAGCAACGGGATCTGGATGACGAAGCTAGAGCGGCATTAATGGCGTCCCATACCTCGCGAGCGGTACTCCAACCTACGGCAAGGTACATAACCTCGTCGGTGAGCGACGAGATTAGAAGAGACAAGATCGATTGATCTTGCTGGACCCAGGCATGATAAGCCGGGTTCGGTGGCAACGGCGTAGGTGTGACCGGTGGTGGAACTGTAGCGGTGGCAGGGACTAAGGTTCCGTCGATCGGTGGTGAGGCCATTGACGGGAATCGGAGAGTGGATTGTTAACGGAAAAGGTGGGGAAAAAATCGACCTATCGCAACTGATACCAGATTAGCGAATAGAATCGAATTCAATTCAATGAATTACAAGGAGAGAGAGAATCCTTTTATCTAAGTCTATCGGGACTCTCCTATTCTACAGGTTATAGTTAATGACTCAGTAGGAGCCACTTAAACTAAACCATACAATATAAAATAACAGATAATAAACAGTTACATATAATAACTCAATTCACATCTAGAGCCCGCCGACTGGCCAGACCTTTCTATCTTGTGGCCCGGGTCATTCCTAGTTGACGCACGCAACTAGGAGGCGGTGCCCGACTGGGTGCATCTTGAGATGCGACAATAATAAAGGAATCCGGTATTTATGGCAAGATTCGCGTGGATTCTTTCCACTGAGGCTCGAACCCACCCACTTCCACATGGGATGCAATCGGGTACCACTAGACCACAAGGTCATTGGCCAAGCATAGTTATTTTGTCCAACTATTCTTGTGTTATTTACTTATGAGTTAATTCCAAAAATGGTCCTTCGACTATTGACTTTTACTAATTTTTGTCCTCGACTTTTAATTTGACCAAAGTTGGTTCCTTAACTATTGATTATGTACCAATTTTGGTACTTCTGTTAAATCTAGGTTAAATAGGTGTTAAAATTGAGGGCAAAAATGTAAAACCAAATATTTGAGCCTTTAACATATTACTGCAATGTAATATATACTCTGTAATAATTTATTATTATTTTTGCTATCAAATAAAGAAAAAAAACCATTTTTGCAAATATATATATATATATATATATATATATATATATATATATTACGGAGTATATATTACATTGCAGTAATATATAAAAGCTCAAATGTTTAATTTTACATTTTTGTCCTCAATTTTAACACCTATTTAACATAGATTTAACAGAAGGACCAAAATTGGTACAAAATCAATAGTTAAGGGACCAACTTTGGTCAAATTAAAAGTCGATGACAAAAATTGGTAAAAGTCAATAGTCGAAGGACTATTTCTGAAATTAACTCTTTACTTATTTATCGTTATTCTCTACAAGTTTCTGATAGTGTTGGCTAGTTGAACGGTTACCTCGCAGCCGTGAAAACCAACAATAATGATTTTCAATTATATTGTTCCAAAAAGTATACCGAAACTCTGCAGAAATTATGCTAAAGACATCATCAAAGTATAATTTTAAAGATATTTTTTTTAGAACAATTTGAGATGGGGAGACAAGAAAGAGTTTTAATTTATGACGGAGTAGTAGATAACATTAAAGATTATATGTCCAAACTAATCTTATCATGTAATTATATTTAAATGCATGATTAGATTATCAAATATTCTGATCGTTAGTCCAATCTCAATCAATACTCTTGCACGACACTTCATGTTCAATCATTATTCCATAGACCATAGTCGATTCATTTGTATGAATCATAAATACAAAGTACATTTTTAGTATATTAGAAGTACATTATTTATATGTATAAAGTAAATTATTTGAAAGTACATAATTTTTTATATATTATCAAATAATGTACATTCGATTCACAAATAATTTATTTTTAGTATATTAAAAATATATATTACATTTATAGTTCGCATAACTATATATGTGGGATACTGGATACACAATAATTTGCCGGATGTTGGAGACATATCAAAATAGTTGATTGTATTTAATTAATCAACCGAAGAATATATTGAATTATTAAGTGGATTAACATAATGAATTAAATAAATTGGGCTAAATCAATTCTACATATTTTTTCCACCTAATGATATTATCAAACAAAGTCCAACACGATATATAATTAATTTATTTGATTCAATAAATTCTCGATTTCTACAAACATATTAGAAATTTTCAATAATAATAATAATAATAATAATAATAATAACAATAATAATGTATTAAACACTTAAACCTCAACGCTCTTGAGATATCAAAATGAGCCTACACATTTTTTAGACGAACTACAATAATAAATCCATCTGAAATGGTAAGCTATTAGGTAAATCAACCAGCTTAACTGCTTAAGCGTAAGCTGATAGTCTTTTGATGGATTCTAAGCAACACGTGAACGTTAGGATTGAGCGCGGAGTAGATTGGAGCGGACTTGGAGAGAATCCGCACTCAATTCACTAAAGACGGATTTTAAAAATCTCATCCGCATCCGCAAAGGGTGCGGATCCAATCCGATCTGCATCCGCTTATAGAAGATTTAGCAAATTGGATGTGGATCGAATGACGAATTTTAAGTTTAAAAAATAAAATAATTTATAATACAAGATGTCAAACATTAAAAAATCAAAATAATCAATTTATTATTATTATTATTATTACTAGTATTTTTGCCCGTGCGTTGCACGGATTGGATTTGTTATAATATTTTAAGAATATTTGAAATAAAGGACCTTGTGTATCCTATATTGCCAAACTAAAATTTTATATTATGTAGCAACTAAATATTTACAGCACGTTTGGTTCACGGAATGAATTTTAAGGGAATAGGAATACTATTCCATAAGGAATGGAATAGGTAGGGAATAGAATATGAATTGTATTCCAGCGTTTGGTTCGCGGAAGGAATAGACTTGAGAATTGTATTCCAGCGTTTGGTTCGCGGAAGGAATAGAAATGGAATATATATTTAAAAGATATAAATGCCCTTGTACAAAATTATTATTATTATTATTATTATTATTATTATTATTATTATTATTATTATTATTATTACTACTACTACTACTAATATATAATATTTTTATATAATATTATTCTATAGGAATTACAATATTAAAAAATGATCAATAAATTATGTAAAAAAATATTCATATAAATAACAAACAAATTTAAAGAGCATTTAATAATATTTAGAAGAAAAAATTATTAAGTATTCAGGAAGTTGGTTTGAGATGTGTGTCTCTCCTTATTTCAAGGAGTCTTCCTACAACAAATAATTAGATATTCAAGAGTCCTAATATTACTATAAAATGTGATGAGTTTATCGACTTTAAAGGTAAATTTTATTAAAGTCAACGCTAAAAACAAAAAGCAACAATACATGAAACACCGGGGCATTACTCCTGAATACAACACAAGGCCGAGGCCCAAAGCTTAAATGCAAACAACGGAAAATATAATAAAGTCTAATTAATTATCCTAAGTAGATGTGGATGCTGTTTTAGGTAAGGTGTTGTGTTTATAATTAATGTTGGCTTTGGTCTGCTCCTTGCTTACACATTTTGCTTCCCTATTTAGTGGACATGATTTTGATGAGATCCAACTTCAGGGAGAATGTAATCCCTTTGAATGGAAAAGCAATGACAGTAAGGAAAGACCCTGTGGGCAATATGGAATCCAGTGCTCTCATCATACATTTCTGTTATTATTTATTAGCAAGAAACATCTTCCCCCAATGAATTTCGACCCCGTCGTAGTTCTCAATCATTTCGTGGCACTGGGCGTGGCTGAACCATCTACGATGGGGGGAGCTCCCTGGGTGTTTATAGATAAAAAAATCTACTGTATTAATTATCAAGTTTTACTACATAATTAGGCTACATGAGCATATCTGATTTATTTATTTATTTTAATAATGATAATAATCTTTTTAATAATCTGTCAGGAAAATCTTGTTACCAAAAAGGGTAAAAATGGAAAAAAAATAAAATACCTCTTCCTGATAGGACAATACTGGGGGGGGGGGGGGGGGTGTTAAAGGATTT